>BPLR01016973.1:0-22168 GCA_021605095.1 Caerostris extrusa
TTACGTATTGCTTCCACGTCATCCAGGCGAGTTCATTGCAAAATGCAGAGGTGGTCATAATGTTTTGCTCTTGGAGTGTATTTTAAAGCTGGTTTCTGTAAAACACAGTATTATGAGGAAATTTTATGTTAAACTGCATCTATTACATATATCCCCTGTTTTGAATTATTTAAAATCGGCTCATTTTTTTTGAAGTTTCAAAGTAACCATTATCGTGAGATGATGATGATGAATGAAGTGGTATATGGGAATGTGAAGCAACAAGGACTATAATCCCCTAATCACTATATATGAACAGTTTGCTTTCCTTATTTTTATTATGTCACTCTCCACAACGCTCTACGATCGTGTTAGATCGGGACCTACTGTTTAAAGTGGATTCCCGAACACTACAAACACTATTCATATGGCCCCGCCAGACGCTCGAACCTGAAACCCATGGTGCCGAGCACCAGAGCGCTAGCCACTGGCCATTCAGGCCGCCTGGCACATTTTTGTCTCCTCAGGCAATGGTATTGGTTGTAAATATTATAATATTTGGCGTCTTTTGGCTAATATTGGCCAGGGTTGCCATAAATGTTGAGATGAATTTAGATTTTTTGTTTGGTTTTTTTTTTTTTGTCGCCCTACGGTCATTTTGTGCAACACTTCATTAAATAGACCTTGAGCTGAATGCAGAGAGGAAGTCAGTTGAGAAAGGAATTTTTGCACAGATTAGGCTGTTTTATGTTCCGAGTTTGAAATTTTTTTGAGATCGTCCTTATTATGAAGGAGACACATTGCTAACATAATAGTTTTTAAAACAGAAGTAGTCCATTAAGATAATCCTTTCGTACTTTTTTTTTCCTAAGAATCACTAATTTATCATAATCAAATGACAACTGTTCCAATTCAAATAAGAAGCACTTTGTTTTTCTTAATTTTAGTAACTGTGATATTAAATAAATGTTTAATTAAGCACAGGGCACCAAAGAGGTTCAGCACCAATTGGAAGGAATCGTACCTTTCTGGATCCATTTTGTCTCTGACGTTCTGCGCGAACTCGTCGGTGAGCAGCTCTTGCACGGACCCGGAGCAGCACTTGGGGTCGCACAGGAACTCCCAGGACTCCAGGTAGGCGTGCTTCGTGGCCTCAGATACCAGGTGGATGTACTCGGGGGAGTTGTGGCCCAAGGACTGCACGGCGCGGTGGAAAAGATCACAATCAGTCAAAAAAAAAAAAAAATTACTTATCGTAAATTACTCGCGTTGTATTGATCCAATCTTTACAATCCGCGTTGGTAATTTTCCGCAGTAAATATCTTTTTGGCAGGTTATCCGTGTACGTTTTATGGCAATTGATTTGTTTTTGTGGCTAACTTTTACCAATAAAACTGAAAAGTATACACTCAGAGCCAAAACATTATGACCACCTGTCAATAACGAGTTGGCCACCTTTTGGCGCGCAACACAGCTTCTCAACCCGCCTTGGCATGGATTAATACCACCACTTAAATACCACTTGCTTCCCCACCTGATCACGCTCCACGTCATCCAGGCGAGTTCATTGCAAAGTTCATTGCGAGTTCACCTGTTTCAAATGTCATAATGTTTTTTGCTCTTTAGTGTAGTTTGATTTGGTTTGGATTGTCGCTCTACGGTCATCTTGTGCACACGAGGGTTAAACAGACTGATACCTACAGTTTAACGTGGATTCTGAACTACCAACAAAAACATTCACGCCACCGGCCCTCCCAACCTGGAGCCTCTGGTGCTCCAAAGGTCAATTTTGGCCATCGGCTTCTGGAACACCAGAGGATATTTCAATTGAGATAATTCACTCTTTGAAGATAAATTTTTAAGCAGACCTTCTTTTTGCAATAGTTTGCTTTTAAGAATTTAATCTAAGAATTTGTTTTATTGTGCTTATATTTCCTTAATTTGTATAAACAATGAATAAAGTCGCATTCATTTTATTTTGAATTTTGGAGACTCGATGTCGGGTTTACCCTTCCTCTCGGCGGTCTAAAAGGAGGCTAGTTTAACAATGCATGTTAAATTTAACAAAAAAGCATGATAAAAAAAATTGTATTGTATTCATAGTAATTCTTCTTCAATGTTGCAACAGCTACATGAGGGGCCAAAGCTGTCTGCCTACTGTCAGATTCCGAGACATGAGATGCTTTCCTTTACGGGGTAAGGTTATCGTCCCTGACTGTAAGAGCGTCACTTATCGCAATCAGACTTCTACCTACGGTGTTCCATATCACAAGAGAAACAACTCCTTTCCATGCTACAAGCTACCCATCCACAAGGTACGTCCATCCCACACCGTAGGACCCTAAGGATTAGTCACACAGAGCTAAATCCGCTCATTAACATATACATAAATGCGCACTGATTGGTTTTTAAAATTAAAAATTATTAAATTAATTCTGAAAAATATTTGAACGTTAATATTTTTAATATTAAATTTCTTAGAGCTAATAAATTTATTATTAATATTTAAATTAATTGAAAAAAAATCTTTTTACGTAATCCTTAAAGAATGAAAAACAAAGATAGTGGCTTTTGTCAGCACTGATCTTAATCTATCCTAAGCATAGATTACCTTGAAAAGCGCAAAAACAGACTGCATAGAGGAAGGATCACAACAAAAAGAAAACTCAAACTTCACAAAGCTTTCACACTGCCAAGGTACTTACCCTGACAGCGTGAAAGCTCTTCGTCCATAATTTTTTATATCGATTTTTGCCTGGATTATTATCGATGATAAAAATCCAGACCTTTTTTTTTTTTGTATATTTATTAATTTTTTTCCTAATCTTTTGCCTACTAAATAATTACTAATATAAAAAAAAAAATGAAGCCCCAAAAAAAAATTTCACTCCTTACTTAGCAAACAATTTGTCCTTGAAGAGATTGGTTGGTTAAGTTGGTTGGATTGGTTCATTAGCCGAGATTTAAAAAAAAGAAAAGCAATGTATAAAAACGTGGGTAATCGATTAATGTATGCAGGACAAAATGGCAAAACAATAAAAGCACTTCGGTCGTAAACGTTTTTTTTTTGTCAGAGGATTGCATGTTTTTGCAACGACGAATTTTTTTTTTGCAAACCTAGAATTTTTTATTCATCTAAGGAATCTTTATTACGGCTACAATCTTTTAAGGAATCTTTTATTACGGCAGCAATCTTTTATTCATTTAAGGCCTATTTATCATGGCAACAATCTTTATTCATTTAAGGAATCTTTATTATGGGAACAATCTTTTTATTCATTTAATGAATTGTACAGACATGCAGTCAAGAATGCCTGGAAATGCAAAGATGGAATTATGGAAAAATGATGGAATTATGCTAAAAATGAACAATCTGTCAGTAGGCAGATGGCCTTGCCCCACCACGGAGCTGTTGCTCCAATGTAGCGTCTATCCACACACTTAAGACTACAAATCTACCACAGAACCTGTGACTTATCAATTAATATCTAGCAAATTATTCCGTTATGTAATTGCCCAAATAATTTATGCCTATCTTGTATTTGATGGATTTTAGTCGCGTGACATTATAATATATCTATTAATTTACGAAACTATAGTTGATGGAACAGATATACAGGGTCGGCATAAAGGAATGAATGGAATTTAAAAGTATATGTTTTCAAAACTATTACATATAAAAGTCAGTGATACATGAAAATAAAGAACAGCCGTCCAGTTTGTCTTCTTTACAACATCGCCCCATACAATTGTGGATTTGAAGAAAGATTCACCACAAGTGTTATTTTTTGTGTTATATCACAAACAAAATAACATGTAGTAATTATCTGGTATATTCAAACATAGTTAGCCGTGTTATTGTGAACATTCCATTAAGCAACATTCCATTGTGGGCGCTACGCACTATGTGTTTTGACAGGATGGGTCTTCCTCAATGGGCTTGGATGCGCGTACGTCGCAGGCATGCCACTAACTCGTCGAATTGAATCAGCTTTCAGTGTGTGCACCAACGGAGCTATTGCAGCATCGACGAGATTGTTCAAGTACTCCATGTTTCAGTTATGCGAACCTCATTGAGCTTTGGATTGTCATGGTTAACTAGGTTTTCAACCAACTAGGTTTTGGATTCTCGTGCTTAAACTAGGTTTTCAAAACGATGGATTGGAGGTGTGGCTGATGATTATTTTACCTTATACACATGGCTATCAAGATCTCCTGATTTTACGCCATGTGATTTATTTTATGGGATTACATTAAAGATCCTGTATATAAGCCACGATTTCGAATAATAAACTCAAAAAGAATGTATCAGGGCTGGATTATGTAAATTTAACAGTGTAAAACTACAAAAATATGTGTGTTGTCGTCAAAAAGCACTCACACCTAATCTCTTACACAAGCGGACTGTATCACACTCACACTAACACAATAAAAACCAAAGGTTTAAAATTTAACAAAAACTCTTTATTTCACTACACAGTCACAGCCAACCGCAGCCGCGCTGTTCTCTCTTGCCACTCTGGCGTTACACTGACTCAGACTCGGACTTATGCGCACGCAGGCGCATGTACACACACACACGTTTTTCGCCGCTAGGGGTATCCTTGCGCGTAGGCGCGAACAATGTGAAACGGACTCGTTTACAGATAAATTTTGTCATGTTACGAAAATCGAGCACATCGAACATTTGTAAACGAAAAAATTTGGAATATTTTTCTTTATTTAAAAGTTTCACTGATTATGTTATGTGTAACAATTTTGAAAATATAAATTTTTAAATTCCAAGGCATTCATTTATGTTAACCCTACATTGCACTTATTATTATATCAGGTTCGAATCGCAAGAAATCGTTGCATTAAGTTCGAGTTGGTCACAGAACATAAAACGAGGTTTACCTTTCAAGTCATAAGCCTTGAGTGTGTTGAAAGCGACGAGGGCCACGATGCCCATGGTGTTGGGCTTCATCTCCCAAATCCTGAACCCGTGGAAGTTGACGCTGAGAGCCTCTGCCGGAAGAGGGTTCGGAGGGTTTTCCAGGTGGTCCTTCAGATCTTCTGCCGTCAGGGCACCCCCATTCTCTTGGACAGCCACCGCGATGTTCTGCGCCCTGGTGCCGCTGTAGAAGGACTCTATGCCAGCATCGCCGATGTCCTGGAGTAAGAAGAAATGAATAAGGATTGTTTTATTTCCCTGAAGAACACTGCACTGGTAATTACTGTCGAAATCAACACTTGACATTTGGATATGTTCTGTGTCCTGGTGCGTAAAAAGACTAGGTTTATTAATTTTTTACTCCAGGTCCTACTTAAGTTTCACCTTTGTTCATTAAAGGACCAAGCTCTGGTATTAAATAAGCACATGAACATTTGGATAAAATGTAAAAGGATAACGAATAGTGTTTTGGACATTGATGTAGCTGTAGAAAGACTCTATGTCACTATAATCGACGTCCTGGAACAAGAAGATATGAATAGGGATCATTGAAGAATCATGCGCTGGCAATCATCGACGAAATTAACACATGGTCATAACATTGGATAAGATATAAATACTGACACGTAGTGTTTTGGGAGACTGGTGCCGCTATAGAAAGACTATATGCCAGCACCACCGATGTCCTGGAGTAGGAAAAAAATGAATAGGGACCATTTATTTCCTTGCAGAACATTGCACTGGTAATTAATGACGAAATCAACACATGAGCATTTGATAAGATGCAAGACATTAACATATAATGTTCTGTGTCCTAGTACGTAAAAGACGGCTTATTTCGCTCATGTTCTGGAAGTGAGTAATGAATAAGATTCATTTTTGTCTATTGAAGAATCACGTGCTGGCAATAAATAAACGCATCAACATTCGGATAAGATGTAAAAATAATAACAAATAGGATTTTGGTGTTGGTGTAGATGTAGAAAGACTTTATGCGATTACGACACCAATCAACGATTGGTTTACTTAGTCGCTCTACGGCATTTTGTGCACGCTTTAGGCTCATTAGACTGGTTCCTACAGTTTATCGCGGATTTCGAATTACTACAAGGCTCCATGCCATCGCCAAGATTTGAATCTGAAGCCTGTGATACCAATCCACATCAATTGGCCATCAGGCCGCCCAGACGTCCTGGAGCAAGAAGAAGAGAATAGGGATCATTGAAGAATCAGGCGCTGGCAATCATTGAAGAAATTTTTGTTGTTGTTCAAATGCAGCTGGCAAACACTTAGACAGCTTGGTCTTGGATGCCTTAAGGCAAGCGCTGCACAGACATTACTCACTTTGCAGGACCCAGGGGGCGCATGTCACTTGAAGATAAGCCACGGAGTAACAATGCCCCCGCAACGCTCTACGATCCTATTAGGACCCGGACCTGCGGTTTAAAGTGGATTCCGAACCACTACAAACAACCGTGGCACCGCCGGACTCGAACCCGAAACCTGTGGTACCAAGCGCCAGAGCGCTAGCCACTCGGCCATTCAGGCCCTCATTGACGAAATTAACACATGATAATTGGATAAGGTACAAAAAGAGTAGCACATAGTGTTTTGGGTTCTAGTGCAGCTGTAGGGAAGAATCTATGCCAGCATCAGCGTTGTCCTGGAATGAAAATGAATAGGTTCTTTTTACATAAGAATCATGCACTAGTAATTACTGAAGAGATTAGCACATAAGCATTTTTCAATTCCTTCTATTAGCTCACACTCTCCTTATATATATCTTGTTCAAATTTTCAATCGTTTAATAAACACTTTTTAGTCATCCACTCCAGTTCAAATACATTTTTTAACATGTAGTGGATGACACTGGATGCTAATATAGTTTTTCAAATATTAATTCAGTCATTAAATTTAATTCATTAATTTTAGTTTTTTTTTTAGATTTAAGTTGCATGTATCTACCATAGATGGCTCCAAATAAACTTAAAAAAAAAGGATATGAAAATTATTTATAAAGGACTTTCTTCAATAGAGTGAAAAAGAAGTAGGCATTGACTTTAAAATTTTGTTTGTATTACTTGTTTATAAGATAAGATAATAACTCACCTAGATCTTTGGGCAAGATACAAGAAGATAGATGAAGACTGTGATTTTTTGAGAAACTACATATGAAAATTTTACAACAAGCTTTTTGCATTGTTTTCCTGTGATTCATATTGAAGGTTAAAGACTCAAGACAAATTTGTAAATAAGTTTCTCCGCAATGCAATTCACACAGAAGACTGGAACTAGCCAACGCAAAACAGTAAAAACCGGAGACTTAGAACACCAATCAGGCAGAAATTTTCCTTTGAGTTAAATTTAAAAAAAATATATATTTAATAACTTGACACAATGTCTTAATGCTTTCTTTTTTGACACCATGTTTCTTATTAATACTCTTTATTAGTTTCACCTGCATGTATGTTTGTTTGTTTGTAGGTAACTGACTCTTTGGGCTCGATTTTGTCCTACTTTAAGCGATCAGATTTAATTTAAACATTGTAGACTTATCAAGGACCGACGACATTAAAAATAGTTTGATAAGTTTATTATCTCATCAAGGTTAGGATCGCCAGGATGAGTAATTTTATTTTTAACTTATGAAGAGAAATTTAACCCATGTAGAATGAAAGTACCCAAGACATTCAAACCTACGTGGAACAGTGACACAACGCACCTGACTACGGATCAGGAGATTCCCTATTCGAATCCTGGATGGCTCGACCTATTCGCATTTAGCCTTTGTTTTACTCACAATTCAATTATTGTAAGAACTAGAGTTCCATTTCTCCGTACCGGGACCTCATTTAAATATTGTTTAAAACACGCTTTTAGAGTTAATCACACTAAAAAGTAAATAAATTTAGTTTAAAACAACTAAAAACACGCTCTTAGAGTGAATCAAACTAAAAAGTAATAAAATAAATTAACAGCTTACAAAAACTAAAAAAACCGCTTTTTAGAAGAAACTAAAGTAAAAAATAATTGTTAACATAAGAATAAATGACTGACGAGAAAATGAATGTCACTGTTCTAAAAGCGTGGGGTGCTTTATGACATTTTTAAACGAACTCTGCATTTCGGAATGAAACTAGTGAAAAATTATAACGACTGATATCGAGCACCCCACGCTTTTAGAACAGTGACATTCCTTTTCTCGTCAGTCATTTTATTCTTATGTTAACAATTATTTTTTACTTTAGTTTCATTCACTCTAAAAAAAAAAAGCGTGTTTTTTAGTTTTTTTTTTTTAAATTATTAATTTATTTTTTGCTTACATTTACTATATGTTCGCATGATATTATTTCCCTACGAAATGAAAAAAAAAAAAAAAGATTTTTTTTTAAAAATGTATGTTTTTTTTTAAAATAAAATTCTTTCGTCTGCACATCATACACAAAAGATGTATTGCACATTAAAAGTTGAAAATGCATACATTAAAAGGTACAATAAAAGTTTATATCAAAAGCCGGATTTCAGTTTTGTCAGTCAGTAAATTTTTGTTTATAATATTTAATTTTATTTAAGAACAGAAACAGTGTTTTCAGTATAGTTGTCCTGAATAAATTGCTCGAAAATAATTTCAAATCAATCTGTCTAGACAGGGGGTGGCCAACCCAAATGATCTTGTGGGTCACTTTGGAAATGCATCCTAACCCGAGGGCCGCATACACAATTATAAATCCCCTTATTAGGTTGAGTCCCACCATAGACATTTTTGAGTGAAACATTGAAACAGAATGAGTTACTATTTTTGTGCTTACTATTATTCTTACATGTGAACAGAGATAATGTAATAATAAGATACTCAACGCACATTGTAAAGAAATATAAAACACTACAAATGAAATATAGGCCTGAATGACCGAGTGGCTATCGCTCTGGCGCTCGGTACCACAGGTTTCGATTCGAGTCCCGGCGGTGCCATGGATGTTTGTAGTGGTTCGGAATCCACTTCAAACCGTAGGTCTCGGTCTTTATGACTGTTGAGCATTGGGCGTATGGCTGACAACCCTGCCCCGTAAAAAGAAAAAACATCTCTCGTCTCGAAATCTACCAGTAGGTAGACGGCCTTGGCCCATACTGGGCTGTTGCGCCGATGATGTTGATGAACAATGAAATATAAAAAATATGTAAATATAAACGAAATAAATATATGAAATCATTAAAAAATATTTATTTTACTAGTGTGGTATTTGTTTGCGCAAGAATATTATTTTAAAATCAAAGTTCATTTTTCTCATCCTTTCGAAAGTTCATTTTTTGAATAGATGGATGCACACATAATAATTTTTTTTTAATAAATTGGTTTTCACTGTTTTGGTCATTATAGGATAAATGTTTTGTAAAAATGTAATACATCTCACGGACCGGAAAATGTTCAAAAGCGCGGCTTGGCCAGCCCTGGTCTACGGTATTTGAATCGCATTAGGTATTTCAACAACTTTACCGTCAGGCCAATAATTAAGTTAACAACTAAAATTCGTCAATTTAATCATTCATAAAAAGATCAGCGAAAACTGATTTTCAATCTAAATTTTATTGTACCTTTCGATTTGTGAGTAACATTTTTTAACCATCTATAAAAGAGGTGGCCAACCCGCGGCCCCCTTGAATATTTTTCGGGCCCCGTGAGATGTATCACACTTACAAAACATATTTATTTCATAATGGCCAAAGTAAGGAAAACCAATGCATTGAAAAAATACATTATGTGTGCATCCATATATTCAAAACTGAACTGCCGAAAGGATGAGAAAAAATGAACTTTGATTTTAAAAAAAATAATAGATAATAAAGGACAGATGTTGCTTGTTTTATTGACGAGTTTACAGTTATGAGTTCGCAGAATAATGAAATTATAGTCTCGTGAACGCATGATGCGCGCGCATCTTGGAACATCTACTATAACAGGTTCTGTGTTTCACTTTAAGTAACCTTAGTGATGCAGTGACCGTCCCTAGAAAAGCGCAGTGGATTGTGGATAGCACAGCAAACCAGACTCTTAGTCGAAGTTATTAGAGCTTTTGATTCAACTTTGCACCTGCGAATCGTTTCTTTTTCTAAAATGAAATAGACCCAACACAAAACACGCTCCAACAGAACGGACGCAACACCCATTACGATGTGCCAATACCCAAAGGGAAATCGATTTGCAAAAAGCTAAGGAAAGAGCGGAGAAACACATATCGCACTAGTAAATTAAATATATTTTAATGATTTCATTTTTCTTATTTATATATATATTATATTTCCTTTTGAGTGTTCTATATTTCTTACAATGTGCGTTTAGTATCATTATTATTATATTTTCTATGTTTACGTGTAAGAATAATCGTAAAAACAGTAATTATAACTCATTCCGTTTCAATTTTTTCACTCCAAAAAATGTCTATAGTAGGTCTAAATCTATTCCGATGAGTTATGTGGCTCGCAAGATTATTTGGGTTGGCCTATCAATAAAATAATAGGTGGGCTGAAAAGTTCCTAGGCTAACACATAGATGGCGCTATTAATATTAAATCCATATATTGTTTAGTTAGCCCTAGTCTTCAAAAGACACGTGTATAAATTCTGACAACTGTTGCACTATTAGTATGTGAGTTATAGCATTTTTAGTGTTCATCACGTGCAGTCCCACTCGGCTGACTGTCGATTGGACTCCGGTGTGAAATGATGGAGCCATGTTTCATCCATTGTCACATATCGACGCAACAAATTCGGGTTTATTACGATTGAACAGCTCCAAACACTGCTTAGAATCATCCATTCGTTGTTGTTTTGGGCGGATTGTCAGCTCGCGCGGCACCCACTGTGAACAGAGCTTTCGCATATCCAAATATTATTCATTCACGATATGTCCAACACGTTCCTTTGATATCTTTAGGGTCTCGGCTATCTCAATCCACTTCACTGGTACGGTATGTACGGTTATCAGAAATTATGATATGTGGACTTTTTGGTGTTTTCGTCGGTAATAGCCTCTTTGGGGCGTCCACTGCGTGCATCGTCCTCGGTGCTCATTTCGCCCTCGTTTAAATTCAAAGCAAACCACTTCTTGGTTGATTTTCCTGGTGCAAAGTCCGAATAATGTTTATCAAGCCAAGCCTTGGCTTCAATAGTATTTTTTTTTTTTCGCCAAAAAGCAATGCCGAGTGGACTGCACGTGATGAACACTAAAAATGCTATAACTCACATACTAATAGTGCAACAGCTGTCAAAGTTATACACGTGTCTTTTGAAGGTTAGGGCTAACTAAAATTCATATGGATTTAATACTAGTAGCGCCATCTATGTGTCAGCCTACGAAATTTTCAGTCCACTTTGCTAATATAGTTTAAGTAGATAACTATATTATTTGTTAATATATTTTTCTAATTCTAATGGCAATGTTTGTAACTGCAGATAGAGATGAAATAACCTAGAGAGACCGAATGCAGGAAATATTTCCATTATCAACGCATTCGGTCATGAACTACAGAGTGAAACAGATACCATGCGTTGAATAAATCAGGACCGTGCACGATGTCTTCATAGTTTGTGCATCTGCCCGTCTGTAATTTCTACATCATGTTAGATTATGCAGCAAATCTTACGCTGCAATCTTATTATGTAATGATTGCGATTGTTAGAAGTAGCTCTAGACGATTAATCAGTTTTGTCAAGAATGATATTTGAGTAGATTAGATGTTCGATTTTTTCGATTTCTTCTTTTTAAATATCCGATGCATAACGAGCTAAAAAAAAAAAAAAATCCACTAACTAGGGATTGCAATATCGATGACCAAAAGTTCATACCATGAACCGGTATTTTATCTTAATTATCTTAATACCGGTATACCGATTTTAATAACGGTAGTAGAAATTTTAGAAAAGAAAGGAAACACAGGTGTTTTTTTGGTTTTGTTTTGTTTGCCAGGTTTATTAGAGAATGTAAATATCACAAAAAACACACGAAATGGCAAACCATCTAATGCTGTCATTTTACTTGTAATTTCATCCAAATTATCTTTTTTTTTTTCCAAAATAATCTAAAAACCCTGATGGCTTGGGCTTAGGAAACTATGCATAAGTTTGTGTCTTCATCGCAATTAGATTATTTCTCTTCTTTAATAAATTTGTATCATGTTTCGTTTTTAAATGTGTATGGAGTTCGCTGTACTTCCTCCATTCAATTTGATAAATCTTGAACATTTTTACATTGTGCCACCCTATTATTTTCATCCTATAAATAATGAAACCAAATCGAAGTATTATCAACTTATTTTTTATGTTCTTTAAAGTTATTCTTATTCATTATTATGGGGTGTTTTTTATGAGTATATGTGTATAATAAATCTGAAAAATATTTGGAACTCTAAAGTATGATATGCAAAAATACAACATGAATAACAGACTCACCAATTAAAAAAAATATCGAAAATTATACTTTTATAACTACAACCTTGTTTTCACAGATAAGAATTTCTGAATAATAATTCACAGATAAAAATAAGAATTTCACAGATATGAATTCTAAATTTCTAGTAAATACCGAAAAACCGGTATTTAAATCGGTATTACAAAATTACAAAATTGTAAAATGGTTCAAAATACCGGTATTCGGTATCCCGGTATTGCAATCCCTACCACTAACTGTATCGGTAGGTCATCCGTCTATCGTAAAAACTGAGTAGTAGCGATATAGTTTTATTTTCGCTTAAATGAGATAAAAATATAATAGTCCGTCCACGGATCACGTGGAGTAGTAAACATCCGGTTCAACGGCGGAAACGGAAGAATCGATTGCTTCTTAGGGGTTCTAGGTATGGTTTTTATTTGTCGCTCTACGGTCATTTTGTGCACACATTAGACTCATTAGATCGGGACCAACTGCTTAATGTGAATTTCGAAGTACTCATAAACATCCATGACACCGCCAGGATTCGAACCTGAAACCTGTGGTATACCAAAGGCTAGAGAGGTAATCAATTACCATCAGGCCATTAGAGATTCTAGGCGATATATGCGATGCAAAACTGCTTGAAAAGAAAGAAGTACAATAATGAGTGGTGAATTTTTTTAATACAACTTTCCTTTTAATGTCGTGTCATTTCAAATTTTAATGATTAAAAATTAAAATTATTTTTATTTTAGTTAAAATCCTTCTTAAATGACATTTTTCTTATTATGTTGGCACCATTCTTTTTGAATCTGTCCACAATGGCACTTTGCTAGCTAATATTCCGGTGATAGGAAACATGTACATTCTTTTAAACGAATTTTTTTACGTGAATTTGGAATTATACAATTTAAAGTGCAATATTTTCTTGTGGAATTTTATTTTTTTTCAACCAATCAATCTAAATTCTTAGAAACAAAAATTCATAATTCATGAAAATTCCAAGAATTTTTAAGTGTTGCATTCTTGTTTCAACTAAGAATATTCAGAATTCACCAAATTGCATAATCAACAGCTCATAAACAACAACAATAAAAATGAGTTTATGTAGTCAATTGTTATTTTTATGTCAATTTTTTTTACGCTGAAATTTTAGAAAGGCATCTAAAAAAATAAAGGAAAAATTTTTTTTTCTTAAAGGTGTTTCATAAACTATTAATATAAAAAAAGCAATGAATTATTTTCATTATTATAATAAGTTTTTGTAACCGTGAAAAAGCCTTCCTCCTACGCACTGCAAGCACTGCAAGAGCGCCCCATGTGGTGTTCAGGAGAAATGGCCAGTAGGTCTCGAGATTCTTCCCCGAGAGGAAGTGCAACGCAACCAACGCTTCCGCTTAGAAACGTTTAGTTTGTATTCTCTCATCCCGAGAAGAATTATATTCAAAGCAACACTGTGTAGCAATTGATCTATATGTCTTTAAATGTGTTACATGTTGTATGTTTGTGTGTATATGGTGTTTGTGTGCATGTAGAAGCTGTGAGTTCTCCAACGTGTACTCAATCCTACCACGCCCAATTACAATCCAGAGTTGCACAAACAACGACACAACACATTTTCATTAAATATTATTTCAACTTACTTATCCTGGACTTTTATTAACTATTTTGAATTTTGTATGCTGGGTTCTACGTTCTAAATTAAAAATAGTGTACGAAATGTAACTTATTAAAATAAGTTATATATTAAACATAATTAAATATTAGGAAAAATAACTGGCATGTGTGTTAGGCACGTAGACTTAAAGTTTTTAGTTTTTGTTTTATTTGTGCCCAGAAATTTACTATGCGGATTACTTATGCATTTTCAGAAATATTTTCTGTATCTACATATTAAAGAAATATAATTTTATTATCCAAAATTTCAGAAATCTTGATTCACATTTAATTTGTTTTAAATGGAAAACACAGATATCAAGAAAGTTTCTTGTAACTATAAACATTATTTTAGGTAAAATCGCGGGATAGAGGCCGTTGGGATTTGGCCAAAGTGCGCCAAGTAACGGATTGCGATTAGAAGTTAAGTTAATTGCAAACAATACAAGAAATCTGGGTTACCACATTTGGCAACTGATCACTCAGCTGGCTTAACAAAAAAGTTGTCAAATCCAATGACCCGTATTTTACGATTTGGCCTTATTTTAAAACTAATTGATAGTTTTCATTAATAATTATTTAGTTTGCTTTATTTGTGAAAAAATGCTTTATTTTCTAGAGATACGGCAAACATGCATTGTATAAAGCTGGAGAAAAATATCACTCATTTGGCGACAAACTTGGCTGTTGATTTTAGCAACGTTCAGAAACTTAGAATCAAACAGCTATTAAAAAATCAATTAAAAAAAATGTTGGAGAACCTCACAAAAACAATCCTTTGTTTTTGTGAGGTTCTCCAACATTAAGATTTTTTTAGCTGAATCATAGAATATCATACAGTAGTACTTCGGTATATGCTTGCTTTTGACAACGTCAACTTGACATACGTCCTGTTTGAAATAAAAGCAATTTTGTTTGAAATACGACTTGTGTGAGAATCTTTGTTGAATGCATAGATGTCAATAACTTTTCAGAGAAATACCACCACGATAAAGCCTAAAACAAGTCGTTATAATAGTAGAGAGTTTTTGCATATCGTACTTTAAAAATACGGTATGCAAAAAAACTCTTTAATGACTGGAAAAACCACCACTATACGAATGGAACATCGCATTTAAACACTCTAAGGAAAAAACTGAAATAAAGTTCTTTAAGATAGATTTTTAGCAAATATGAAATCTGATTATCCTTAACCTGATATAACTACAGAAAAGAGAATATTAAATTTGGTAAATTTTAATCTATGTCTGTACTTCTAAGCAATGCTTAAATCGATTCCGATACAACTTAATTGAAGGAGACTGAAGGAGGAGGGTGCTTACCCTGAGGACTTTGGCGAGTTTTGGCGCGTATAGGATGTCCCCTGGCGCAGGGGCTCTGCCATTTATCAGAAGGTCTTGAGCGTTCTTGGAGTGCCTGAAGTTGTCCTGGTAAGTGTCCCACATGAAGGCGTGCTTGTAGGGGATGGGGACCCCTTCCTCGGCCAATCGGACGGCCGGATCCAGGATCTGCTTCAGGCTCAGCTAAGGAAGTTAATTAGAGATCCGAGTCATTTACATAGTAGTAAGAACATCTTATTCCTCTTGCCAATGGTTAACGCTTTAAAAATATTAAAATTCAGGACTTTTATGTCATATAATGTTGATGAGACATTTAAAATTACTTTTCTTTACTGTTTGAGGAATGATTTTTGCCTATTTTAACATTATTCCTTCAGATTTCATTGTTATTAATCAAATTTATCAAACTCTATTCGAGAATTATGTTTTAATGAGACTATTTTATTGAAAGGTTTTTTACCTTCATTTTCATTTTTTTTTAAATTGGAAAAATATTTCTAGAGGCGAAACAAATTGGAAAATTGGTTTTGTGCCATCACCAGAAGACATTCTCGTCATCCAATCATGATTGGCAGAAAATATTCTTGTCATCCAATCATGAACGACAGAAGAAAATTTTGTCATCTAGCCATAAATGGCAAAAGACGCGTCCTCCAATAATGAGTGGCAGAAGATATTCATGTCAACCAATCATGAATGGCAGAAATTTTTGTCATTCAACCATGAGCGAGACAAAAAACATATCATCCAATCATGAGAGGCTGAAGACATCCTTGTCATCCAATAATTAGTTGCAGACACAACCTCATATTGCGATTCAAGCTGTTTCTGCTCATACGTTTATTATATTTTGTCGTCACAATTACTACCCTCATTTTTATGCATCCAGCAATATTGAAATATTTCGAATTGAAATTTCTATAAAAATCCAGACATAGGTATTTTTAATGAGATCGACTCCGATGCTTAGGTAAGAATAACACAGAGTTTAATAAAAATGTTAAAATGATAAATAATCATTTTAAGAATATGCAGGAGATAAGAAATAAAGTACTTCAATCAGATGAATATATATTGTACATTTTACGGTACCTTCCCAGAGCCAAACTTCTCGACGACTTTAGCCATTCCGGCCACTGTGCCAGGCACCGACACCCACAGTCCATGATTGAAGCAATCCCTGGACACAGGGTCCGTGATTCCGGCTGCCCGGATTTTGTCCAAGGTGGACAGTTTTCCCGTCCGCCCACTAGAGAGAAAAAAATAAATTTTATTTTTCCTATATTTTTGTATAGCATAAGTTTGAAAGAGATAGTGAACATGAGAAATCATGTTTTAGATAAGTCAGAGATGCACAAATTTGTTAAAACCAAGGACTACATGTATTGATTGTGGTTTATGAAGAAGGACATTAGAAATAACATGAAAATAATCTATAATAGATATTGTTTCTTTTAATTATTTATTATGCCTTGTCGGAGAATAAAAAAATAAAAAAGTTTTATTGACAAAGTTCATCTGTTATAAGTTCTTTTGTTACCCTTTTTTTAGTAGTAGCCAAGAGCAAAACTAACTTTCAATTTTTGTTAGTTAATTTTTCCAATTTTTTCGGTTTTGTTGATTTACAATAAGTTTTTGAAAAAGTAGAAATATATTAATTACTGAAAATGTTTAGGCAATTAAGATAAAAAAATGTAGAATTAATTTTCAGCATTCGTTTTAATTCTGCTTAAACCGTATAAAAAAAGACTCTATTTTCCAGTCTTATCCTTAGATGAAAGGAGTTTCAACGTCAAACGTTATATCAAAACTTCGCCTTATGCTACTTTGGAAAGAAATTCACAATGAAATTGAAGTAATTTAGAGAAATGAGGACGAAAAATGGGTAGGCTTCGAATTGCAGTAAATTTTAGGGAAGATTTACTGGAATCTTCCAATAAATCAATGCTTTGTTGAAGCAGAATGGCCAAATCTGGCCCTTGTGCCATAAAACCTCAACCAACCAACCCAATAAATCATTGAGGAAACCTTATCAATAATTAAGTTTCAGATCATATCAAAGCAAAAGAAGGAGCTGAAATTCTAAGCACACAATGTGAATGTTGTGCAGAGAAAAGAAAAGATAACAGTAACTACTGTTAGTGGTGCAAATACATGTTATGGTGTTAATTTATGTGAACAGGCGAACAGCTGGTATTTTGAGCATTTCCCTTCGTAGAACACAAAATACTTGTAACACAAGTGTGTGGTCTCCTTTTTTAAAAAGTTAAATAAATTCACGGGTAACACATTAATTATTAACACACGGGTAATTTGGATAACACAGAGTAGTATCTTTTGTTTCAACAAGAGAGTAAACTTTCGGATGAATTGAAATTTTTTTAACTAGAGGTGTAAAAGGAATGCCGAATTCAGCATCTGAATACCTGCCATTTATGGAGAGAACCGTCTTGTCCTTGTGGCTGTAAAAAGTGCAATGACAGTCTCCCCCTATGCCGCATGCCAGCGGCTCTATGACGGACACCGCGGCCATGGTGGCGATGGCCGCATCGGCCGCATTCCCGCCCATCTTCAAGATGTCTAGAAAAAAAATGCATAAATACATCATCATTATTGGCGCAACAACCCCATTGTGGGCCAATGGCCAGATTATGAGACAAAAGTTATTTTTCTATTTATGTGGTAGAGTAGTCATCCTTACTCAACAGTTATAATAGACAATAGACCCACAACAGTCATAATAGACCGGGACCTACGGTTTAAAATGGATTCCGAACCACTGCAAGCATTCATGCCACCGCCATGACAGTTGAATAAAATTAAAGGAATTTTATTAATGAGAGGGGGATATTGAAATATGGAATGGGATGCATCCTATTTTTCAATAAAGGCGAGTTTTATAAGTGTATTTCTATGACATACAATTGGAATGATAAATTTTCAATCATTTATCTACGATAAAAAGTTTTGAAACAAACGTTTCAAAACTAATTCATTTTAGTTAAATTTTTTTTAATATTTTTGGAATATAGAATAAAGTTTGTCACAAAATAATGATGATTTGAACCACTATTTACTACAGAACCTATGGCCTCATTCCACACTGAGTGACTGAAAAGAGTTTCTTCAAAACATGACCAAACAGCACTTCTGAGTAAATGCATCACAATCAGTCTTTAGCCAGTGAAGAGATGCAATATCGACAGTGGGAGCTGAAAAGCCCCACCAGAAAGCAAACTCTGTTCTTTAAAGCCGACACGCTCTAAATGGTTCAAATTGTCACCGTGGCACAAGAAATCGTTAATGCACGAGACGAATGTGTATCCTGTAGAAATCATTCTTGTAATGAACAACAAAAAGAGTTGCTATAATAAAATAAGGTGAATGGCGATACCCACCGAAACAAACACTAATGGATGCACAAGACATCTGCAAACGTTCGTTGAATATCTTGTCATGAACATTGAATCGTACAATGGCACCTTCGAACGACATTTTGAATTGCTACATTCGGTGCCACTTTGCCGTCGAAGGTGGAAGCTGTGAATATCAGAAAGAGTACAAGGAACATATTCCAAACATATCCATACATAAAGGAGCATATTCATATACACTCATTGAACATATCCATGAATTCAAGGAGCATGTTGCAAACTTATTCAAGGTGTCTAAAAATATCTTGCGTAAATGTAAAGGCACGACAGAGAGGAAAAATAGGCTTATTTTGTAATGGAATGGTTGGTTGGAAATGGTTCATATAAATGATACCACATACTCGATTTGATTTGGTTTGTCGCTCTACTTTTATTTTGTGCACACTTTAGGCTCATTAGACCGGGACCTACAGTTTAAAATGGATTCCGAACTATTGACAATCATCCATGCCCCCATCAGGATTCGAATCTGAAGTACCATAGACAAGAGCTCTAGCCAATTGACCATCAAGCCGCACCACGTTCTTGGACAACAAAATGAATGCTAATGAGAAATACACGTAAAGTCAAAAGAAACATGTTGAGAATTATATCTTTTGCAACAGGTGTTCGAAAGATTGACCATCAACAGTCACTGAAGTTTCACAGCAACGGCGCATGGATTAGGAAACATTAGCCAAAATACCAGTGATGGCGTACTTGAGTCGTTGCAGTGTCCCGCACAATTCTAGGCCATACGTACGATATATTTTTAAAATATATCTTTTTGAAACTTCTTTCCGATGTTTCTTCAATTGTATGCGCCCGAATGTAGTTCCAGCATGATGGAATCGAGCTCACTTCAGTAGGAGCGTCAGAAATTAAATCGATGCTACTTAACACCACACATTTCGTCTGACAAAATGGATCTGTTCCTTGCCAACTCCGATAACCAGATTTGGCATGCATGAAATTCTTCTGGGGGCACATTAAGAGCAGGATCTTAAAAAGTTCAATTGAGCCTGACGAATATCTATGGTTAGACTGTCAGTTTCTGCCAGAAATATGTGAAGCAATCTTGACATTTTTGCCATTCCATGTGCCTCCGCTGAATCTTGTATTATTGTTGATGGTCAATATTTCGAGCACGTTATAAGATTTCAATCCTTAGAATGCTGGTATCGTCTGACTATATTATTCCTACTATTGTAATTATCATGTTTGTTAAAGAGATATCTTCATCAGGACAAAGAATTTTTCTGTCTTATCTACAACTTAATTCAGGATTTGTTTTTCATCCAATAACACACTAATGTAGGAGGTACATCGTATTTTGTCAACTTAAGGTAGATTCCCACCAGATATTAAGATCGCACAACGCAACTCATGACCAATCAGAAAACAGAGTGGGCAGAAGATCAACTTTATGATGGGTTGACATCCTGCAATGAACTATCTTAATATCCGATGGGAATCAGATTTCGTAGCAATTTGTTTCTCTTCCATCGTCTACAATTGTTATGTTTCTTTCTATAAGTGTTTAGAAGTTTTTGCAAGATTAGGTTAGGCTTGATTTGGTTTGGTTTGTTGCTCTACTGTCCTTTTGTGCACACTTTGGGCTCATTAGACCGGGATAAACAGTTTAACGTGGATTCCGACCCACCGCCAGGGATTCGAACCTGAAGCTTGTGGTACCAAAGGCCAGAGCGCTAGCTAATTGGTCACTAGGTTACAGGATTGTGCGAGAAAAATAATGTAAGTTTTAATCGATTTTTGTTGATAAAAAGCATTTTTTTACGTGACTGTTTAATTGAATCCATGTTTTTGGAACTTCCAGGAAAAAATGTCCTCAGATCATAACTCTGCACTTCATAATCTGAATGAAGAAATCTTAATTTTTTTGGCGTATAATCCGTGTTTTCCTAGACAGAAAACTGCGATGATTAAGATTCAGAGAGTTGATATCAACCGTTTAACATAAAATGATATTTGCAGTTTTTATGATATGTGTACCTAACTGTTTATTGCAACACTTACTTAGTGTTTTAGTGCGAAAGTATTTATCATCTAGAAAAAATCCGTTTCTTTTTCTAATGATCCGTATCACTTGCATCTGTTTGCTAACAGCTGATACGTGACTGCATTTAATGTCTTTCCATGAGCATTTACGCTTCTTTTTATCGCCATATAAAATCTTTAGCTCTTCACGTGTGGTTAAAGACAAATAGCGTATTCATTTTTTTCTTTTTAGCTAAATGTATTTGTTCTGAAAGTTTTCACGTAGAAGATGTTTTTGAAAATGTCAGACAGAAAAAAGCTTGGAATAACTGTTATTTGTATTGCATTCGTTATAGTATTTGATGAACTTTTAATAATATAAGTTTCAAAAAATTGTAAAGTCGAAGTTATTTATTTCTTCAATCGCATGTTAGCGTCAACCATCTTCTTTTTTATTTAACTGGAAAAACATTGAATCTTTTATGGTTTGCAGGGCATGATTGACCTGGAGGTCGTTAGATTCTCGTCTTCAAAAAGTAGGAAGGAAAAATATGGCAAATAAATGTTCTTAAAACGTATATAATATCGTGTTGCGGCAAAGCAAATTAATACAGCAACTACAGTATGTTCAGCAAAATATCAATCTTGTTTATTTCCCAAATTTTGCCAAAAAAAAGGGAAAATTTTGAATTATTAATCATTATTATATAAAAAAAATTATATACATAGAATATGTTTTACGCTTTTAATACACTGAAGTGATAAAAGTCATGGGATAGCAATATGCAAATTTTCAGATGGCAGTAGCATCGCGCAAGAACAGGTATAAATGAGCAGTGCTTTTTCGCAAACTTTCATTTCTGTTCAAGTTATTCATGTGAAGAGGTTTGACGTGATGATGACCGCACGACGGGAATTAACAGACTTTGAACGCGGAATGTTAGTTGGAGCTAGACGCATGGGTCATGCCATTTCGGAAATCGTTAAGGGAATTCAACATTCCCAGATCCACTGTGTCAAAGTGTGAAATTTCAGGCATAACATCCCACCACGGGCAGCGCAGTGGTCGACCGCCTGCACTTAACGACCGAGACCGGCGACGTCTGCAAAGAGTCGTAAATTCTAACAGACAAGCAACACTGCGTCAAATAACCGCAGAAATCAATGTGGGACGTACAAGGGACTTGTCTGTTAGAACTGTGCGGAGAATTTGGCTTTCTTGGGCGATTTCAGCAGAAGACCGACTCGAGTGCCTTTACTGACAGAACGACATCGCTTGCAGCGACTCTCGTGAGCACGTGAGCATATCGGTTGGTCCCTAGATGATTGGAAAAACCGTGGCCTGGTCCGATGAGTCACGATTTCAGTTGGTAAGAAGCTGATGGTAGGGTTCAGTGTGGCGCAGGCCCACGAAGCCATGGAT
>BPLR01016974.1:0-15294 GCA_021605095.1 Caerostris extrusa
ATATTCCCAATGAAATTTGCAATGAACTCCTTCCCCCAAACACAGTTAGAATAACTCTTGAAATCGATGGCTAGGAATTTAAAAACATTTGCCCAGTATATAGTATTCTCTTTTGAATAGAATTTATAAAATATTTAAATGGAGCACAAATTACTTAGCATTATCTTCAACACCAGTGTCTTTCAAAATTAAATCTAGTTGTCTGTCTTTCCCCCGAGTCATCTTATGTCCGTCCACAGAATAGCTTTCAATGCAATTAATGAATCTATTACGAATTAAATGTTGTCTTGCATACTTTATGGCCACGCCAACATCTCATACATCCAACCTCTCACCAGCAGAGCCGAATGCAATGCTCTGTCATCGCCAAAGCCCGGCGAATCTGTCACAGACAGTTTTGAAATGGTCGAAAAGCTTTGCTCTCAATAGCGCTCTGCAGTTAATTGAAGAGTCCACAGAATATCTACAATAGCCGAAAATCAATTAACCTGTCGTCCAATCACGCTCACGTTATTGGAGGCAGTAACAGCCAGCGATGTCTTCCGAGGCAGGTCGTAAAATGCTTTAATGTCCGCCGAGGTCCAAAAACGAGCGAAAGTCGTCTTTCTTCAAGAGACCAGGTCATTAAGAGGCAGAAATGCCCTTTCACGGCAGCACCAGTTGATGACGATAACTTACAGAATTATGGAGTTTGCACTCTGAGCTTGTCATTGGATATTCCCGCTTTAACAAGTTGTTTTTTTGAGGAAGGGTTGTAAACATGGAAGAAGTTTGTTTCTGATGATAAGGCAACTTTTAATCATATCTTTGTGACTCAATAAAGATTATTTATGAAGACAAATGGAAGCTTTGAGAGGATATGAATATTATTTATTTATTTATTTTAGGAAATTATTTGACATTGTGCTGGTTCTTGTGTAAAGGTGTAATTAAATGCCGACATTAGTTTTAGACCTGCATAAATAATTTTTTAAACAGTTAGAAAACAACTAAAATTTGAAACCAAAACTCACAGCTTAATTCGGTTGTATCATGTAATATTAACGAATTAAGTGCAACTGTTCAGTTAACAAGTTAAGTTTTTAAAGGCCATTCAGAAATATATACATTTAAAACTCATTGTTTGAATGAAATATATTTTGGGATTTGTTTCTTTAAATGTATCTTAAAACGTAATTAGTTATAATTTTAGTTTGTATAAATAGTATAGTTAATTTAAATCTATGTATAGTTTAAATCCTTTTTACGTAAAATTCTTTTTTTTTAATGAATAAACTATTACATACTTTTGCACAGAAAGATATTTATACATTTAAAAATAGCTGTTGTATTTAAATATATATTCAATAACTTCTCTTCTCATTTATATATAATTTAATTTGCATATTAGAAAATGAAAAACTTTTTGAGTGACGTTAGAATGCAGTAATTTCTTTTATTTTTCTTACTAATGGAGTAAAATCAATATCTTCATCATTTGTGCCTTTCTAAAAAAGGATTCAATTCCTATTCTTCCAACATATAAATGCTCCCGATCTATTCAGTGTCTGTTTCACCTAAAACTTTAAGGTTGAAGAAATTGTTCACATTATATTGATATGTATGAAATTGTACATCTCAATTAGTATTAACTCTCCTGATAAGAATTCATTTCCATTTGACTATATATAAGACAATGGATTCCAATGGATATTCCCAGTGCAAATTACAAATGAACTTTCCCTCAAAAACATTTAGGATAACTCGATATCGATGGCTAAAATTTAGAAACATCATCCACCCCATAACATACTATTTAAAATAGATTGTTATAAAATATTTAAATTATTCAGCTTTATCTCCAATACTAGAGTCTTTCAAAATTAAATCTAGTTCCCCGTCTTTCTATCATTTGAATACACCGAGTCATTCATATGTCCCTCCACAGAACGATTTCAATGCCATTAAGGAATCTATTACGAAATAGACGGGTCTTTGCATAATTTATGGCCACGCCAACATCTCGCCGATTCAACTTCACCAGCAGAGCCGAACGCAGTGCTCGGTCATTGCTCATGCCGGCGAATCTGTCTTTTAAAGTTGAAGAAATTAGTCTCATTACAATGATACGTATGAAATTGTAAAACTCAATTAATAAAGAACATATCTCCTTTTGTGTAAATAGGGCAACGAATTGCAATGGATATTCCCAATGAAATTTGCAATGAACTTCCCACAAACACATTTAGAATAATTGAAATCGATGGCTAAAATTTAAAACCATCACCTACTCTATAGTAACCTCTTTTGAATAGAATGTAAAATTATAAAATATTTATCTGTGAACACAAATTACTCAGTTCAATCTTAGTTGCCAATCTTTCAGCATTTCAATGCTAGCGTCTGTTCACAGAAAGCTTTAAATGCTATTGAAGAATTCTATTCCGAAATAGACGGGTCTTTATAAGTTTATGGTAATTATCTCTCGCCGATCCAATCTCTCTCACCAGCAGAGCCGAATGCGGTGCTACAACTCATTAGTCAAGAGCCGTCGAAATTTCACATTTACAGTTTTGAAAAGGCTGAAAGCTTGCTCATCAATATTCCCAAGTTAATTGAAGAGCCTACAGAGAATACATTTACAATAGCCGAAAAATCAATTAAAATTCGTCCAATCACGCTCCGTTATTGGGAGACTGCACTTAACAGCCAGCGATATCTTGGGGCATGTCAAAATACTTTATCTGTCCGCCGAGGTCCGAAATTAGCAAAGTCTTTTCTCTTTAAGAGACCAGGTCGTTAAAAGACCGAAATGTCCTTTTCACGACCTTTTTCAACGCCAGTTGATGACGATACTTGCAGAGTTATGGATTTGCAGTGAGCTTGCCAATGGATATTCCCAGCTTTAACAAGTTGTTTTGTTTCAAGGGACTGTAAAACCAGGGAGAAGTTTTTGTTTCTGTGATAAGGCAAGTTTTAATCATATCTTTATGACTCAATGAAGAAAATTCGAAACTTTGAAAGGATTTGAATTTTTATTTATTTATAATTTTTTAGTAACTTAAATGTCACAGCCAGCTTGTTCTTTTAAAAAGTTGTAATTAAAATACCAACATTATTTTAATAATGACATAAATAATTTTTAATCAGTTAGGAGAAGATCTAAAATTCAAACAAAAACTCACTGCCCCGTGGATAATTTGTTGAGATGGAATAATAACAAATAAGTAAAAAGATTTAAGTTGACGGGATGAAGGTAAAATATTATCAAGTTAAAACTTTCATTTAAAAACATATACATTTAAGAACTCAGTGTTTGAATAAAATATATTTCAGAATCTTATTTCAAACGCAGCTTAAAACGTAGATCTTTTTATAAGTTTAGTTTTGTATAGTAAATGTAGCTAACTTAAATCTAAGTACAGTTTAAATATTTTACGCAAAAATTCACTTTTCAAAAATAGAATAATTCTGTACTTTTAGACAAAAAGGTATTTTGTAAATTTAAAATATTTGCTGTATTGTAAATATTTGTTGAATTATTTCTCATCCTATTTTAAAAAATTTAAATTCAATTAGAAGAACGAAGAAACTTTTAAGTGATGTTGTAAAAAAAAAAAAAAAAGATTTTATGCCATTTTTTTTTTTTAATTATTCTAATAATGGACTAGCAAATCTCATTATCGCCAACATTCGTGTCTTTCAAAAAGGGGATCCAATTAAAAGTCTGTCAAACATATAAATGCTCGAGCTATTCAATATCTATTCACTGAAAATTTCAAATTTGAAGAAATTATTCTCACAATAATGATATGCATGAAATTGAACAACTCAATTTAGTAACGAACATTAGAAGAATTCATTTCTATTTGAATGAATGAGACAATGAATTCCAATGCATATTCCCAATAACATTTTACAATGAACCTTCCCCAAAACACATTTAGAATAATTCTGAAATCGATAGATAAAATTCAGAAACATCATTTCTGTAGTATTCTCTTTTGAAATTTATAAATATTTAAATGGGGACACAAATTATTCAGTATTATTTTCAACGCTGGTGTCTTTCACAATTAAATCTAGTTGCCGGTCTTTCTATAAACTACGAAGAATACTCCATCCGTCCACAGAAAGCTTTAAATGCCATTAACGAATCTATTATGAATTAGACGTTGTCTTGCATACTTTATGGCCACCAACATCTCGCCGATTCAACCTCTCACCAGCAGAGCCGAATGTAGTGCTCGGTCATCGCTCAAACGCCGGCGAATCTGTCACAGAACAGTTTTGAAAGTGGTCTGAACGCTTGCTCATCAATAGAGCTCGGCAGTTAATTGAAGAGCCCTGAGAATCTCCAGAATAGCCGAAAAATCAATTAATCTGTCGTCCAATCACGCTCACGCTATTGGGAGGCAGTAACAGCCAGCGATGTCTTCGGGGCAGTCGTAAAATACTTTAATGTCCGCCGAGGTCCGAAACGAGCGAAAGTCGTCTCTCTTGAAGAGACCAGGTCGTTAAGAGACTGAAATGTCCTTTGCAGGGGACATAAATATGCTTTTCACGGCAGCACCAGTGTATGACGATAACTTTAACAGAGTTATGGAGTCGCATTGAGCTTGTCAATGGATATTCCCGCTTTAACAAGTTGTTTTGTTTGAGGAAGGGCTGTAAAACAAAGAGAGAAGTTTTGTTTCTGATGATAAGGCAACTTTTAATCATATCTTTATGACTCAATAAAGATTATTTATGAAGAAATGGCAACTTTTAAAGGATTAGAATTTTATTTATTTATTTTTTTTTTTTGGAATTTAAATGTCATTGTGTTGGTTCTTGTTTAAAAGTTGTAATTAAAATGCCGACATTATTTTAGTAAATGACATTAAAATAATTTTTAATCAGATAGGAAAAGATCGAAGATTTCAAACAAAACTCTCAGTGTAATTTGGTTGAGATATATTGTATATTATTAACAAATTAAGTGCAAAGAGTTCAGTTAGCAAGTTATGGAAATTATTATGAGTGCAAGTTCATTTAAAAAAAATATATACATCTAAAACTCGGTGTTTGAATCAACTATATTTTAGGTTTGTATTTTAAATGTAGTTAAAAAATATAAATAGTAATACGTTTAGTTTAAACCTAAAGTATAGTAGTCATAACTTAAACCTAAGTATAGTTTAGACCAAGAGGGTAGTCCCAAACGAACTGGCGGGCCAGTTTGGAAATGCATCCTAACTCTGCGGGCCGCATATAAAATTATATATCCTCATATTAGATTTTGACCCACTACAGACACTTTTTGGAGTGAAGAATTAAAACATAACGAGGTATTATTATTGTGTTTACTATTACTTTTTTATATAATCATAGATAATATAATAATAATGATATTAAACTCAGAACTGCGAGTATCTAGGGATGGTCACTGCGTCACTGAGGTCATTTAAAAGTGAAACGTATGATGTGATATATTAGATGTTCCAAGATTCGCAGCATCATGAGTTCGCAGAACATAATTTAATTATTCTGAACTCAGAACTGTAAACTCATGAATAAAACAGGCAATATATGCCATATATTCACAAGAACATTACTTTATAATGAAAGTTAATTTTTCGCATAAATTATAGACGTTGAATTAATGTATTTTTAATACATTCATTTTCACTATTTTGCCCATCATGAAATAAATACACCTTGTAAAAGTCTAATAAATGTCAAGGGGCCGGAAAATGTTCGAGGCGGGCCGCGAATCGGCCACCCCCTGATTTAAACACTTAATGTTAAAACCAATTTATGGTTTCATAAATAAAATTATTCTGTACTTTTACACAAAAATTCATGTTGTGCATTTAAAATATTTGTTTTATTCTTTAATATTTGTTGAATAATTCATCTTCCTATTTATAAATTATTTAAATTCCATATTAGATTAACAAAGAAACTTTTGTGTGATGTTGTGAAAGAAAAAAAAGAGATTTTATGCAATATTTTTTTTATTCTAATGATGGACTAATGATATAAATTAATTTATATTCTAATGATTCACATTATCTTCAGCATTTGTGCTTTTAAAATGGATTCAATTTTCAGTCTTTCCTACATATAAATGCTCCAAGCTATTCCATATCTGTTCACAGAAAACTTTAAATCGGAAGAAATTATTCTCGTCTCAATGATATGCATGAAATTGTACAACTCAATTAGTATTTAATCTTAGAGCAGGGGTCGCCAAACTTTCCAGCCTTTGGGCCACATTGTTTACACTGGTAAGTACCAAGGGCCAAAACCGTTTAATTTCCAGACGGGATTCATTTCAATTATTTGTTAGTTGTTATGCTTAAGTTAAATTTTCCGCGTATTATGCTTGTCATTAAACTTTACCTAGCAAGTCAATAAAAACCGAATTATTATCATTGTGTTTTTTTATCCAACTTATTACAAAGCAATAAGCTATTGGCTGTCGCGGGTCGGATTGATGACACTGGCGGCCGGATTTGGCCGCGGGCCGTAGTTTGGAGACCCCTGCTCTACAGTAAAGAATTCATTTTCAAATGAATATGAATACGACAATAAATGCCAGTGGATATTCCCAATGAAATTTTCAATGAACGTTCCCCCAAATACATTTAGAATAACTTTGAAATCGAAGGCTTAAATTTAGAAACATCACCTACTCTATAGTATCCTATTTTAAATAAAAATATTTAAATATTTAAATGGGGACACAAATTATTGAGCATTATCAATAGTGGTGTCGTTCAAAATTAAATCTAGTGCCTGTCTATCAACAAATTAAATCTAGAAAGCTTTAAAAGCCATTATTAAATTTATTACGAATTACACGTGTTTTGCATACTTTATGGCCACGCTAACATCTCGCCGATCCATTCTCACCACAGAAAAGCTCGATCATCGCTCAAACACCGGCGATTCTGTCGCAACAGTTTTGAAAGTGTTTGGGAGCTTGCTCATCAACAGCGCTCGGCAATTGAAGAGCCCAGAAAATCTCTACAATGGCCGAAAGATCAATGAACCTTACCAGTAGAAACAAAACATCTGCGAAATTTCTCAGTAGCAGAAAGCCGCCCATCCAACTGTTCTCCAATGAAAAGAAAAAAATAGTTCATTTAAAATATTTGTTGCATTCAAGTATTTGTTGAATAATTTCTTTTCCTTTTTATAATGAGTTAAATTCTCTACTATAAAAACGAAGAAGGTTTTTAACTGATATTGTGAAAAAAAAAAAAACAATTTAAATATTTTACACTATAGATAATTAAATATGCTGGACTAGCAAGTTACATTATAAGAATAATAAAAAACAACAATTATCCACAATACAAGAATAAATAAAAACTAATTGTAAATAAAGTTGAAAATCTAGTTGTCTGTCTTTCCAACATGGTGAACAACCCAAGTCATTAATATGTGCCTAAGCAGAAAAGCTTAAAGACCTTTAATGAATCTATTACGAATTAGACGAGTCTTGCCTACTTTATGGCCACGCTAACAATTAGATAAATCTTCAGTAAAGAACAAATTTCCATTTTTATACGAATAATACAATGAATTCCAAGGATATTCCCAATGAAATTTTTGAGGAACCTTACCCTAAAGACATTTAGAATAACTCTGAAATCGATGACTGAAATTTAGAAACACCATCTACTCTGTAGTATCCTCTTTTGAATAGATTGTTATAAATATTTAAATGGAACTCAAATTACCCAGCATTAGGTTAACACTAGCGTCGTTCAAAATGAAATCTAGTTGCCAGTCTTTCCAGTATACCCTAAGTCATTCACTCTCAAATCGATGTCTAGAATTTAAAAACATTATCTACCCTATAATATCCTTTTTGAATAGAATTGTTATAAAATATTTAAATTACTCAGCATTATCTTCAATACTAGTGTGTTTCCAAATTAAATCTAGTTCCCAGTCTTTCCATCATTTGAATACCTCGAGGTATTCCTATACTTATCCATAGAAAGCTTTAAATGTCATTAATAAATCTATTACGAATTAGACATGTCTTGGCATACTTTACGGCCGTGCAAACATCTCGCCGATTCAACCTCTCACCAGCAGTGCGGAACGCAGTGCTCGGTCATCGCTCAAACGCCGGCGAATCTGTCACAGACAGTTTTGAAAGTGGCTGAACGCTTGCTCATCAATAGCACTCAGCAGTTAATTGAAGAGCCCAGAGAATCTCTAGAATAGCCGAAAATCAATTAACCTGTCATCCAATCACGCTCACGTTATTGGGAGGCAGTAATGGCCAGCGATGTGTTCGGGGCAGGTCGTAAAATACTTTAATGTCCTCCGAGGTCCGAAATGAGCGAAAGTCGTCTCTTTTTTAGAGACCAGGTCGTTAAGAGACTGAAATGTCCTTTTCACAGCAGCACCAGTTGATGACGATAACTCACAGAGTTATGGAGTCGCACTGAGCTTGTCAATGGATATTCCCGCTTTTACAAGTTGTTTTGTTTGAGGAAAGATTGTAAAACAAGGAGGAAGTTTTGTTTCTGATGGTAAGGCAACTTTTAATCATATCTTTATGACTCAAAAGTTTATTGTTATAAAGAAATGGATACTTTCAAAGGATTTTAATTTTATTTATTTAAAAATTTAAATGTCATTGTGCTGGTTCTTCTTTAAAAGGTGTAATTAAAATTCCGACACTATTTTAATAACGACATAAAAGTGTTTTATTCAGATAGGAAAAGATCTAAAAACTTCAAACAAAAACTCACAGCTAATTCGGTTGAGATGTAAAATTAACAAATTAAGTGCAAAGAGTTTAGTAAACAAGTTAAGTGCAAGTTCATTTAAAAACACATACATTTAAAAACTTTGTTTCAATAAAATATATTTTAGATTTATATTTCAAGTGTATCTTAAAACTTAGTTATAGTAAGTGTAGTTATGTATATTAAGTATAATTAACTTAAATCAAAAGTATAGTTTAAACATACGTAAAAGTTCACGTATGTTTTCATAAATAAAATAATTATGTACTTTTAAACAAAAATATAATTTAGTACATTTAAAATTTTTCTTGAATTCCGAATATTTGTTGAAAAATTTCTCTTCCTTTTATATATAGTTTAAATTCCATATTGAAGAACGAAAAACTTTTTAAGTGATGTTGTGAAAGAAAAAAAAAAAGATTTTATGCAATATTTGTGTTTATTATTCTAATAATGGACTACCAAGTCGTATTATCAGCATCATTTGTGCCTTTCAAAAAGGGATTCAATACACTCAGTCTTTCCAACATATAACTGCTCTGAGCTATTCATAAGCTATTCACAGAAAACTTTAAAGTGGAAGGAATTATTCTGATTATATTGATTTGTATGATCCCAATCAAAATTTCAATGATCCATCCCCCAAACACGTTTAGAAATACTCCGAAATTGATGGCTGAAGTTTAGAAATATCATCTACTCTATAGTATCCTCTTTTGAATAGAATTTTATAAAATATTTAAAGGGTGGCACAAGTTACTCAGCACTATCTTCAACATTCGTGCCTATCAAAATTGATTCAATTTTCACTCATTCCAACATATAAATGCTCCGAGTTGTTCAATGTCTGTTGACATAAAACTTTAAAGTTGCAGAAATTATCCTCATTCTAGTGATATATATGAAATGAAATTAAGTATTAACTCTTGAGTAAATAATTCATTTTCCACTAAATATGAATAAGACAATGAATTGCAATGGATCATCCCCCGAAATTTACAATAAACGTTCCCCCCCAAACACATTTAGAATACCTCTCAAATCGATGGCTAAAATTTAAAAACATCATCTACTCTATAGTATCCTGTATTAAATCGATTGTTATAATATTTAAATGGGGACACAAATGAACTGAGCATTATCTTCAATTCCTGGTGTCTTTCAAAATTAAATCTTTTTGTCTGTCTTTCCAACATTTGATACCCAGACTCAATCCATGTCCATCTACAGAAAGTTTTAAATTCCATTAATGAATCTATTACGATTTAGACGTGTCCTGCATACTTTATGACCACGCCAACATCTCCCGATCCAACCACTCACCAGCAGAGCAGAATGCAGTGCTCGGTCATCGCTCAAACGCCGGCGAATCTGTCACAGACAGTTTTGAATGTGGTTGAACTTGGCTTGCTCATCAATAGCAGTGTGAGCAAATTAATTGAAGAGCGGCAGTTAATTGAAGGGCCCAGAGAATCTGTACAATAGCCGAAAAATCAATTAACTGACGTCCAATCACGTCACGTTATTGAGAGGCAGTAACAGCCAGCGATGTCTTCGGGGCAGGTCGTAAAATACTTTAATGTCCGTCGAGTTCCTAAACGAGCGAAAGTCGTCTCTCTTTAAGAGACCAGGTCGTTAAGAGGCCGAAATGTCCTTTTTGCTGGGCACAGAAATGCCCTTTTTACGGCAGCACCAGTTGATGACGATAACTTACAGAGTTATGGAGTCGCACTGAGCTTGTCAATGGTTATTCCCGCTTTAACAAGTTGCTTTGTTTGAGGAAGGGTTGTAAAACAAGGAGGATGTTTTGTTTCTGATAATAAGGCAACTTTTAATCTTATCTTTATGACTCAATGAAGATTATTTATGAAGAAAATGGAAACTTTGGAAGTATTTGAATTTTATTTTTTTTAATTAGGAATTTAAATGTTATTGTGTGCTGGTCCTCGTCTAAAATATGTAATTAAAATGCCGACATTATTTTAACAAATATATAAAATAATTTGTTTATTCGGTTAAGAAGAGGTCTTAAACTTGAAAAAAAAAAACACCTCATAGCGTAATTCGGTTGATATGTAATAGTAATAAGTGCAGAGAGTTCAATTAACAATTTTAGTGCAAGTTCCATTAAAAACACATACATTTAAAAATTCAGTGTTTGAATAAAATATATTTTAGATTCCTATTTCAAGTATAGCTTAAGACGTAAATTGTTGTAAGTTTCGTTTAGTATAGTAAGTATAGTTAACTTAAATATCACTATATTTTAAATATTTCATGCAAATATTCACTATAGCTTTAAGCCAAATATAGCTTAAATATTTTACATAAAATCGCACTTATGTTTTCATAAATAATGTAATTCTGTATTTTTATACAAAAAGTATCTTCTAAATTTAAAATATTTGCTGTATTCTAATTATTTGTTTAATAATATTTACAAATAATTTAAATTCCATATTTGAAGAACGAAGACACTTTTTAAGTGATGTTGCAAAACAACAAAAAAAGATTTTACGCGATATATATTTTATTATTCTAATAATGGACAAGCAAGTTTACACTATTTTCAGCCTTTGAGCCTTTTAAAAATGGATTCAATTCCTAATCTTTCCAACATATAAATGCCCCGTGCCATTCATTGTCTATTCACAGTAAACTTTAAAAAGTTGAAGAAATTATTTTCATTGCAATAATATGCATGAAAGTGTACAACTCAATTAATAAAGAACAAATTTCCATTTGAATATGAATAAGAAAATGAAATCCAAAGGATGTTCAAAATGGAATATTCAAGGAACCTCACAGAAATATATTTAGAATAACTCCGAAATTGACGGATAAAAATTTTGAGACATTATCTCCGCTATAGTATCCTCTTTTGAAAAGAATTTTATAAAATATTTAAATGGGAACACAAATTACTCAGCATTATCTTCTGTACTGGAGTCTTTCAAAAATTAAATCTACTTGTCCATCTTTCCCTGAGTCATTGCATGTCCATCCATAGAATGCTATAAATGCCATTAATGAATCTGTTACGTATTAGACGTGTCTTGTATACTTTATGGCCACGCCAACATCTCGCCGATTCAACCTCTCCCCAGCAGAGCGGAATGCAGTGCTGGGTCATCGCTCACACGCAGGCGAATCTGTCACAGACAGTTTTGAAAGTGGTAGTGGAGAATCTCTACAATAACAGAAAAATCATTAACCTGTCGTCCAATCACGCTCACGTTATTGGGAGGCAGTAACAGCCAGCCATGCCTTTGGGGTAGGTCGTAAAATACTTTTAATGTCCGCCGAGGTCCGAAACGATCGAAAGTCGTCTTCTCTTTAAGAGACCATGTCGTTAAGAGACCGAATTGCCCTTTCCACTGCAACACCAGTTGATGACGATGACTTAACAGGGTCATCGAGTCGCACTGAGCTTGTCAATGGATATTTCAGCTTTAACAAGTTTTTGTTTGAGGAAGGGTTGTAAACAAGGAGGAAGTTTCGTTTCTCATGATAAGGCAACTTTTAATCATATCTTTATGATTCAATAAAGTTTATTTATTAAGAAAATGGAAACTTTTAAAGGATTTGAATTTTATTTATTTATTTAGGGATTTAAATGTCATTGTGATGTTTTTGTTTAATAGGTGTAATTAAAATGACGACATTATTTTAATAAAAGCTTAATTGATTTTTTTTTATTAGTTAGAAAAGATCTTGAATTTCAAAACAAAACTGTAATCTTAATTCGGTTGAGATGTAATCATAACAAATTAAGTGCAAAGAGTTCAGTTATCAAGTTAGTGAAGGTTCGTTTAAAAACTTAATGTTTGAATAAAATACATCTTTGGATTCATCTTTATATATAGAATTCTGCTGTACGTGTGTTTGTCACTGGGTTTCTCCTAAGCGGCTGGACCGACTTTTGGATGAAATTTTTTGTGTAGATTTCACAAAACATGGAGAATGTTTTTATGAGATCCTTTTTGTTGTAAGTCGCAATCAGATGATGCTGCAGTATATCAACTTTTATACCGTTCAACCAACCCTTTCTCTGAAAATTGATAATAATATATTCGAGTAAGGAAAATGTGTTCCTCTTTATTGTTACTTGCCACAAGAGAGTTCTGCAGCATTTCCTCTTATATAACGTTCAAACAATATCCATGAAAATCTGTATGCACATATATTGAAACATGGAAAATGTATTCGACAAGTGTAATTTTCTACAATAAATTTTTTTTTTTTGACAGGACAACGTATGCCGAGTACTACTGGTATATATAGTTTAAAAAAATAAATAGCTATAAGTTTAGTTTAAACCTAAAATATAGTTAAAATATATCATAGTATACTTAGAAAAAGATCTAAAATTTCAAACAAATATTCGGTTGAGATAAATTTATGTAATATTAAAAATTGAGTGCAAACATTTCAGTTAACAAGTTAAGTGCAAGTTCATTTAAAAACAAATACATTTAAAATCTCAGTGTTTGACTAAAGTATATTTTTTGGATTAGTACTACAAATGTAGTTTAAAACGTAAATAGCTATAAGCTAATATTTTTTATTATTCTAAAAATAGACTAGCACGTCCCATTATCTTCATTATTTGTGCCTTTCAAAAATGAATCCCATTCCTAGTCTCTACAACATATAAATGCTCAGAGCAATTCAATGTCTATTCACAAAAACTTTAAAGTGGAAGACAATGAATTCCAATGGATATTCCGAATGAAATTTTCAATGAACCTTCCCCTAAACTCATTTAGAAAACTTTGATATCAATGGCTAAAAATTACGAACATCATCTACTCTTACAGTACCCTCTCTTTGAATAGATTGTCATAAAAATAATTAAATGAGAACACAAATTACTCAACATTATCTGCATTCTTGTATTTTAATAATAAATTAAACTCCCAACTTCACAACGCTAAAAGCCCAAGTCATGCGGTGTCCATCTACATAAGACTTTAATGTTGTATAAATTATTCTAATTCTACTCTATAGTATCCTCTTTTTGAATAGAATGTTATAAAATATTTAAATGGAGCACAAATTACTCAGCATTATCTTCAAATACTGGCATCTTCCAAAAATTAAATTTGTCTGTCTTTCCCCGAGTTATTCGCATGTCCGTCCACAGAATAGCTTTAAATGCCATTAGTGAATCTATTATGAATTAGACGTATCTTTCATACTTATGGCCACGCCAACATCTCGCCGATTCAACCTCTCACCAGCAGTGCCAAATGCAGTGCTCTGTCATCGCTCAAAATGGCGGCGAATCTATCACAGACAGTTTTGAAAGTGGTTGGACGCTTGCTCATCAATAGCACTAGGCAGTTAATTAAAGAGCCCACGGAATCTCTACAATAGCCGAAAATCAATTAACCTGTCGTCCAATCACGCTCACGCTATTGGGAGGTAACAACCAGCGATGTCTTTGGGGTAGGTCGTAAAAAGGCTTTAATGTCCGCCGAGGTCCGAAACGAGCGTGAAAGTCGTCTCTCTTTTAAGAGACCGGTCGTTAAGAGACTTGTAAATGTCCTTTCACGGCAGCACCAGTTGATGACGATGACTTAAAAGAGTTATGGAATCGCACAGAGCTTGTCAATGGATATCTCGTTTTAACAAGTTGTTTTGTTTAAGGAAGGTTGTAAAACAAAGAGGAATTTTGTTTGATGATAAAGCAACTTTTAATCATATCTTTTATGACTCAATAAAGTTCTATTTATGAAGAAATGAAAACTTTGAAAGGTTTGAGTATTATTTTAATTTTTTTATTTTATTTTAATTTTTTTTTTTATTTAAATGTCATTGTGCGGGTTCTTGTTTAAAAGGTAAATAAAATACCGATATTATTTTAACAACACCATAAAATGGCTTTTTAATCAGTTATGAAAAAGATTAATTTAATACTAAATTTTCAACTGTTACTAAAATTTCAAAAACAATAATTCACAACTTTATTTGGTTGAGATAAACTTTGTAATATTAACAAATTAACTTCGAAGTGTTTAATTAACAAGTTAAGTGCAAGCTTATTTAAAAACACGTACATTTAAAAACTCAGTGTTTGAATAAAATATATATTTTAGGATTTGTATAAATGTGCTTAAAATGTAAATAGTTATAATAGTCTTATCTAGTAAGTATAGTTAAAAATTTTGGTTTTAATACTTTACTTAAAAAATCACTTATGTGTTCATAAATAAAATAATTACGTACTTTTTACATAAAAAGATATTTTATACATCTACAATATTTGTTGTATTCCAAATATTTGTTGGAATATTTCTCTTCCTCAATTATATATAATTTTAAATTCCATATTAGAGGACAAAGAAAAATTTTAAGTGATATTGGGAAAAAGAAAAAAAAAGATTTTATGTAATATTTATTTTTTTATTATTCTAATAATGAACTAGTAACTCACATTATCTTCAGCCTTTTCTGCCTTCAAAGATGGATTCAGTTCCTAGTCTGTCCAACATATAAATGTTCCGAGCTATTCAATCTCTGTTCACAGAAAATTTTATAGGTGAACAAATTA
>BPLR01016975.1:0-38407 GCA_021605095.1 Caerostris extrusa
AGATTAGAATGTGTGGTTAATTTGTAAATATTGTACAAAGTTTTAAATATTCCTAGTATGTGTAATAAAATAGTAAATAATTAATTCATGAAAGTTGATTTATTTGAACCACCGACAAGACAACATTTGTGAACAACTAAAAGAACCCGTAAGTGGGCGAATTCATTTCTTCTACAGTGTTTTCGTCATAGTTTTTTGGTACATCGACGGTGGGAAAGAGGCCTGCAAAAAAGGAGAAGAGGCATAAAAGGGGAAGAGGCCTAAAAAAGGTAGTGTGTGTTTTAAAAGTGACTTCAAGATTTAGAAGAGGGTGAGTAGATTTTTATTTGCTAATTGACTATCATTGACTGCTAGGAAAATGAGTGAAGAGGAGAAATTAAAAGTACATCCTGAACCTATTGAAAAAAATAGAGAATTAGAGGTTCATTAAGAACAAATGTTACAAAAATTAATTAAGAAAATAGATGAGGAATTAGCAAGCGCAAACCCTAATGCAGACAGTTTGCAAGAGTCGCTTACTATTTTAATTGAGAGAGAACAGAAACTTGGGAATTTAGATGATATTATTATTTTTCAAAGCCCAGATGCAGAAATAGAAACTGAAATGGAAAATTCTCTTAGAATACAGTGAACAAATTATAAATTATAAGTCGCGAGTTAATAGATATTTGAGTGAATCGGTACAAGTCGATAAAAATGAAATTAATAAAGTTCCTGTAGTTACTAGTGAAATCAAAAAAGGAGTGTAATACAAAACTCCCCCGAATTAATTTGGAGAAGTTTAATGGGGATATCTCGAGATTTCAAGAATTTTGGCCGCTATTCACATCTGTTATTCATGATAATCATAATCTTAATGATATAGAAAAATTTAATTATTTGGAAGACCTTACTTACTGATTCAGCCTTAATTGCTATAAGTGGACTCCGCCCCTCACAGCGGACAATTATAAAAGGCAATAGACATTTTAACCGATCGTTTCGGAAAACTGATATATTAATTAGTACTCATATGAATGTTCTTCTTTCATTAGAGCCAGTTAGAAATTCTAGTGATGTTTCTACTTTAAGAAAATTGTACGATAAAAATTACTATACAAATTCGATGTCGATATCGAGGACAGTAAACTTGTCACTGTCCTGTATAAAGAAAGAAATAGAAGCGCGAGAAAAGACAGTTTGTTTTAATCCATCAAAATTTACGAGAAGCAAAGATAAACGTTTTGAAAATTTTCATAAAAATTATGTTTCCACCAAAAAGAAAATATTTTCTGCATCTACACTAAATACCATAGTAGAGAAAAAAAAAATGTGCGACTTCTGTTCTCAAGACCACGAATCGAAAAGCTGTCATTTGTCAATATCAGAGCGGCATAAATCATTATATGACCAATATAAATGTAAGAGGTGTTTGAAAAAGGGTCACAAGAAGCCACTCTGCAAAGCGAATTGGGTTAAATGTAAATTATGCAATTCACAATCTCATTTAGAATGCCTATGTGACTCACATTCTGTGGTGCCATCCGAAAGCAAAAATAATAAAAAGGAAATAGCATCGGAGACCAACGTTAGTTTCCTTTTTCCCGGAAACCCGAGTAAAGATATTCCTAAACAAACAATATACTATCAGACTTTGAGGGCGCAAATTATAAATAATAATTGTAAATGTAATGTAAGAATAATTTGCGATTCAGCTTCTGAGAGATCTTATATTTGTGAATCCATAGCTGAAAGAGCTGGATTAAAAATCGTAGGGAAAGAGAAATTAAAAATCTTTTACTTTCGCGTCTAATGAAGCTTCAGTATCAGAACTAAAAAGAAAGCGAATCACTTTGAAAAACTGCAACAGTGACCTAGTTATTACCCTTGAGGCATTGGCAACCAAAACCATCTGCGCTTCTAAGATTTCTAGTCCATCTTTCAAGAATGGTTGAATTACTGAAGAATGAGGGTTTTGAGTTATCCAACAGTGGGGCCAGTAGTGGGAGAGTAGATATATTAATTGGGAATGACTATCTAAGTGCTGTTTTGACAGGGAGAACGCATCGTTTAAACAATTGCTTGATGTTATATGAATCGGTGTTTGGCTGGACACTAAGTGGGAGAGATGAGTTTAATGAGCGGACTGTGGGGAAAGAATCAGCTGGGTTGTTTATTCGAAGTAGTAACGAAAGTGAGGAGAATTTATCGGAAGGATTCGAGCTATGTGGGAGATTGAAAGTCTAGGGATTTGTGATTCTGAAAAAGTGAAAGTGATAAGGAGGTCATTGAGCGGTTTGAAAAGAATTTAAAGTTTGTTGACAATAGATATGAGACCGAATTGTTATGGAAAAGAGATGCAGGGAATTTAAGTGACAATTTTGATTTAGCAAGAAGGCAATTTAATAAAGTGCGGAAAGAGTTAAAAAATGATACCTTTGTGAAAGAACAATTAATGGAAGTAATTAAATATCAGAAAGAACATAATATTATACAGGAGTGTGGTGAAAATGAAAAGGGATATTTTATGCCTTTTCGAGCGGTGGTACGCAGAGATAAATTGAGTACTCAAGTCCGAATGGTGTTTAATTGCAGTAGTTGTGAAAAGGGGAATTTGTCATTAAATGATTGTTTGGATCAAGGACCGAATTTAAATCCGAGTATTTTAGATATCATTCTTGGATTTCGAAAATTTAAGATAGGGTTTTGCGGTGATATTGAGAAGGCTTTTTAATGATTGGAATCGCAGAGGACCATAAAAAGTATTTGAAATTTTTGTGGTATCCTGATGACGATAGCGAGGAATTTAAAATTATGCAAATGAACCGAGTAGTGTTTGGGTGTAATTGTTCCCCATTCTTGCTGAGTGCCACCATTAAATATCATATAGGGAAATATTCGGAAACGAATAAAAGTTGTTTTGAGATGCTTAATGGTTCCTTGTACGCGGACGACTTGTGTCATGGTGCAGATGACGTCGAGTCAGCATTTAATCTATCTTCAGGCGCAGTATCTATTTTGAGTGATGCAAGTTTTAATTTAAGGAAGTTACACACCAATTCGAAACAGTTGCATGATTTGTGGATTCAGAATGGCTTGTGTGAAGAAAATAGTTTTGAGAAAGATAATAAGTTGAAAGTGTTATGGTTAGTTTGGAATTTAGAGGAGGATATGCTAAGAGTGGATGTCACATCACTGTTGGTGAGTTTTAAATTTTTAGAAAATACTAAGAGGTCAGTTTTGAGTACGGCAGCTAAGGTGTTCGATCCAGTTGGGTTTCTTTCACCGTTTGCTGTGCGAATTAAGAGGCTTATGCAGGAGATTTGGGAGAGGGGATTAGATTGGGATTCGAAGTTACCGGAAGATTTAGAGTCAAAGTGGAAAAAGTGGTGTGCGGAGATTGAGTTATTAGGTGAAATGAAAATAGAAAGATGCTATTTTTCGAGAGTGGTGGGAAAAATGGACTCGGTTGAGGTTCATATTTTCAGTGATGCGTCTATTGTAGCATATGGAGCGGTCGCCTATTTTAGGTATGTGAATTTGAGAGGAGAAGTTGGTACGTCGTTTGTAATGTCAAAAGTAGAATATCGCCGTTGAAGAAACTTTCACTTCCCAGGTTAGAATTAATGAGAGCCCTTATTGCTGCAAGGTTGTGGAAGTATTTGTCAAAGGTGTTTTGTGGATTGGTAGACGGGGTGTTTTTGTGAACAGATTCAGAAATTTGTTTGTGTTGGATAAAGGGTTCGGCACGTGAATGGAAACAGTTTGTATCGAACCGAGTGCTAGAAATTCAGGACTGCACATCTCTTGACAGATGGAAATTTTGTCCAGGTCTAGAAAATCCAGCAGATAAATTAACACGTGGTGAAAATTCACATACATTGTTGAATGATAGTGTTTGGTGGCAGGGCCCAGTTTGGTTGAGAGGTAGTAGAAATCAGTGGCCACGTCAAAAATTTGAAAGAGTGACTGACGAACAGAAACTAGAAAAGTTAAATACTTCTGTTCATGCAATTCTTCCGCAGACAGAAATGATGTTGGATGAAAATAAATTCAGTAATCTGAGAAAATTGCTTCGAGTTACAGCTTGGGTGAAGCGATTTGTTGCCAAACTAAGAAAAAAGACTTGCGAGAGTGGAACGTTGAGTGCTACAGAGATTAAAGAAGCTGAGTAATACTGGGTAAGAAGAGTGCAATTTGAGAATTACTGTTCAGATATTCATCTTCTAAAGAAAAACAAACCAGTACCTCCTCTTTCAAAAATTTACAGCTTAGTACCGTATATAGACGATAGAGGAATCTTGCGTGTCAAGGGACGATTAGAGCAAGCGGAATTATTTCACAATGAGAAACATCCTGCAATATTGCCCAAATCTAAGTTTACTGACTTAATTATAATGAGCGAGCATGAAAAATCCTTCCATTCGGGAGTTGTGTCAACTTTATCTAGAGTCCGGAATAATTTCTGGATACCTAGAGGAAGACAAGTGGTCAAGAAGGTTATTAGTGAGTGTCTTATATGCAAGAAATATGCATTGAAACCTGCAAAACAACTTACAGGACAAATGCCTAGAGATCGTGTCGTCGAAAGTCCTCCATTTGCTGTTGTAGGAATTGACTTCACGGGAGCTATAACCATCAAAGCAGGAGATCAAAGTTGCAAGAAAGTGTACATAGCCTTATTTACTTGTGCAGTTACACGTGCGGTGCATATTGAAGTCGTCTCAGACATGTCAGTGAAAAGCTTCATATTTGCTCTTCGACGTTTTTTATCAAGAAGAGGTGGCTGCAAAGTTATTTATTCAGATAACGCGAAAAGTTTTAGCTGTGCATGTGAAATAATCAAAGGATTTAAGACAATTATCGTAGATCCAAGTGTTCAAGAGTTCATATCGTCCAAGGGAATTGCGTGGAAGTTCATCCCTGAACGTGCGCCATGGTGGGGAAGGCTTTTTGGGAGCGACTGATGAAGAGCATCAAAGACCCTCTGAGAAAATATTGGGCAAGGCCCTTTTGACTTTCGAAGAACTCGCAACAATAATGACTGAGCTCGAATGTGTCTTGAACAACAGGCCAATGACATATGAAACGAATGAGTTGGGTGAGCCACGCTGTCTCACGCCTTCCCTGTTCTTACTTCCAGGACGTGATAACAGCCTTCCTGAACATTTCCTAGAGATTTTCAATAAAGTTGTTGATAGAGAGACTTTGACCAGACGTAAATTATACCAGTCCAGACTTTTAAAACAGCTGTGGACTAAGTGGAAAGATCAATATCTTTTGCAACTGAGAACTGCTCACAATTTTACTAACCCTTCGTCGGAACGGAACCTTAAGTCCGGGGACATTGTCCTTGTGGAAGGACCTAACAAGTCTAAGCTCCTCTGGGATATGGGAGTGGTTGAGCAAGTGATCGTAGGAAGAGACGGCCATGTACGAGCATGCATTGTTCGCACACCCAAAGGACAATTAAGAAGAGCCGTGCAATTATTATACCCTTTTGTAATTTAACTGATATATTTGAACTTTTTGAACTTTTTTTATAGAATTGAACTTTTATTAGAATTTTAAGAATTGCATATTATTTTAGTAATTTTGTACTTTTATTTAGAACTTTAATGTTTGATTTCTTTGCATTTATTAGTCTAGAATTTTGTATTTCTCATTTAATTTCATGTTATGATGATTGTTATGATTTCATTAATGATGTTATTTTATGTGTTGTTTATAATATGTTAATAATGAGTAAATTTAATGTGCAATTGTGTGTAATCTTTAACAAGAGTACAGGTGGGGAGTATGTGGAAAAAAGATGAATGAAAGATCGTTAGAGGGGCGCTGCGACGCCAAGTTAATTGGACGAAAGAAGAGTGAATTTGAGAGAGTGATTGGATAGCAAGAGAGAGGGAGGTAATCTGTGAGAGTTTAATGGCATTAGAGATTAGAATGTGTGGTTAATTTGTAAATATTGTACAAAGTTTTAAATATTCCTAGTATGTGTAATAAAATAGTAAATAATTAATTCATGAAAGTTGATTTATTTGAACCACCGACAAGACAACATTTGTGAACAACTAAAAGAACCCGTAAGTGGGCGAATTTATTTCTTCTACAATGTTTTCGTCATAACCGTCAAACAACATTTCCTGTATCTTAAAAGGAAAGTTACTGAAAAATTAAATGCTTTTAAAGCAATTGCTGCTAATTACTGGGATTGTCGATCCTATTATTTAATTCAAATAACAAATACAACAATTCGTAGTTTACTGGAATATGGAGCTCCTATCTTTATCTCATCTAGCCAAAGTGATTTCCAAATATTTAATCCTTTATATCACCTGGCTTTACGTTTTGCAACAGGTCTTCCAAAGGTGGACACCGATTCCAGTTTTACTTTAAGAAACTGGTCAACTTTCTTTGTTTCAGAGGCTGTATATGCTACCAGAGCTGGTTTTTTTTTTTATCAAACATATTTCTTTTGGTTCCTCTTCTCCGCTCAACCATTTATCTTCGCTCGGGAAATAAACCCCAAGGTTGAAACGTCCCATTTCCCTACAGTTTTTTTTTTTTTTTTTGCAGATCTTTTGGACAATTTGGACATTCGGCCTTCTAATTTAATTCTAATTTCCCTCCAGTCAGAGTGAAGTCTAACGTCACATTTCATCTCAATGATTTACCTTTTCAAACAAAACATTTACCACATCATATCATCAAACCTTTTTTGTACAATACAAAAATGAATATTGATAGGATAGAATCATTTTATTCTCTGACGCCTCTAGGACAGAACTTAAGCTTTTAATAGCAGTCATCAATTATTTTTCACGAGAGTCTTTATCAGGACAGTTTTCAAATTATAATAGCATTTCCCCAGGAGAAGCCCTTGTATTCCTTTTAACCTTTCTAATTTATGTTCTTTCATCTCATAAATATAGAATCCTCACAGACAGTATCTGTTCTTCTGGCGTTACAGAATTGTAATATTCTTTCCAAACGTATAATCAGTTTCTTGGCAATAAACTGCAAGATCTTTGCAATAGCATTTTATCCATAGAATTCATCTGGTCGCAAAGGACATGTTGGTATTACAGAAAATGAACTAGCCGATTCCCTCTCGAAATCCGCAGCATATACAATAAATATTTTACTTATCATTTTATGATTACTGGAAGATCTCATATTTCAACAAAAAAAAAAGCACAACTAAAAGTAACACAGCAGTGGATGGGTGGCAAATATGCTCAGGAACTCATTAATTTGAATAGTATTAAATCTCCACATAGACTTTTGAGTAATCATTCAAAAGAAGATATTCTTATTTCCAGATTTTGCATAAAAACATATCCAGCAATGCAAAACTCCATAGATTTGACCTGATTTCATCTCCATTATGTTCGATCTGAAAGACTCTGGAAACAGTGGAACACATTTCGTTTCAATGTATAAATAAATAAAAGCTTCAGATCTCCCAATTGATGTTATCATGCAGGAACTCCAAATTGCCTCAACTTTCATCCACTGAATTCACAACCCACTTCGCCACATCGTGCTGGTACCGGCAATCTACCTCTGCAACCTTATTTAGTTCTACCAAAATGAACAAAACAAAAGAATTTTCGACCTATTCACCTTATATTACTTTAGGGTCAAAGTTGAACCATTCAGAAGAAAATCAGGACCCAGCCAATGGTATAATTGTCAAGAATTCTATCATCATAGCAAATTCTGTGGAATAAGAGCCGATGCCTCAAATTCTGAACCTCATGTTTCCAAAGAATGCACCGAAAGGCCACATGAAGCTCCACATGGGCCCTTTGCTCTGGAGAGCATATTGCAAATTTCTCAGGTTGTCCAAAAACCCTGCTAATTTCACTTAAAAGAAAGCGAAAATAAGCTCCTTCAGAGACTAGGTTAAGGACTTGGACTTGGGAGACTTAAAAAACAAGCACAACAAATGAAGCCTGGAACTGATGGAATTATCCCGCTCATCAGAAGTGCTTCTCCAACTCTTCCTCTACAAAAAATGCCTGACTCCGTGCGGAATATTTTACTAGTTAGTGATGAAGAAATTGAGAAACTGGCATTAATGGCGGATCGTATTCTTGAAATGCAACCAAAACAAGAACTTTACTGCGTAAACAACAATGTTTCATCAGGATCAGATGCCATAACTGAGTTACAACAACAAATTGCATCTTTGGATAATAAACTTGAAAAACTGAGTGTCACAAGGAACTCTCGTTCCCAATCAAGACATAGAGGTCGATACTCTTCTTCTCATCGAAGTAAAGTCTCGCAATCGCTATTATAATCCTTCTGGCAAATACTGTTATTACCATTTTCGTTTTCGAGAAAAATGTTTTCCTGATAAATGCCAAGCTTCATGTGCATGGAAAAATAATCCTTCGGAAAACCAGAATCAGCAACAGAATTAACGGCAGACTTTACTGCTGAAAATACAAAACATTGCCGTCAATACCGTCTATTTGTCAGCGACAAAAAAACGGGTTTACTCTTTTGGTTGACAGTGGAGCGGACGTAAGTCTTATTCCTTATACTTCTAAACACAAATTTATTAGTGACTATAAATTATATGCTGCAAATAATATTGCAATCGATACTTTTGGTACAGAAATTTTAAATCTTGATCTAGGTTTGCGCCGAGAATTTCAATTCCGTTTATTGTGGCTAAAATTAGTAAACCTATACTAGGTGCAGATTTTTTAAATAAGTTCAATTTATTAATTGATATCAAGCATAAAAGATTAATTGATGGTGTAACTAACCTTGCAGTTTATGGTGACATTGCACCTATCTCTATTAATGAAAGTGTAAATACAACGAGCAGCGTATGTAAATATTCTGATTTATTTTCTATGTATCCCAATATAACAAAACCAAATTTTCTTGTTTCAAATGTTAAACATAATATAAAACATCATATTATAACTAAAGGACAACCTATAAATTGTAAAGCAAGACAATTAGATCCTAAACGGTTGGAAATAGCTAAAGAGAATTTAAATATATGCTAGACAATAACATTATTAGTCCATCTAGCTCAGAATGGGCAAGTCCATTACATATAGTAACAAAGAAAGATGGTTCTTTTCGTCCGTGTGGTGATTATAGAAGATTGAATGATTTAACTATACCTGATCGATATAACATACCTCGAATCCAGGATTTTCAACATATTTTTAACTAATAAAACTATATTTTCTAAAATTGACATTACTAAAAGCATATTATCACATTCCTGTAGCAGATGAAGATAAGGCAAAAACTGCCATCATCACACCTTTTGGACTTTATCAATTCAATGTGATGAGTTTTGGTCTCAAAAATGCCCCTGCAACATTTCAAAGGTTTATAAATGAAGTTCTTTATGGTCTAGACTTTGTGTTTCCATACTTAGATGATGTTTTGATCGCCTCTTCTTGCGAGGAAGAACATCGTTCACATCTTAAAATAGTTTTCCAGCGCTTAGATAAATATGGTCTACGGATTAATGTTAGCAAATCAGTTTTGGGAGTACCTGTAATAGATTTTTTAGGCTATCAAATATCTGCGGAAGGCTCACAACCTCAACCTCAAAAAATCGAAGCTATCATAGAATATCCATTGCCAGAAACTATGCACGAATTACGTTCCTTCTTAGGAATGATCAATTTTTATCGTAATTATATAAATAATGCCGCAAAAACTCAAGCCCCTCTACATGAACTTTTGAAAGGATCTACAAAAAAAAGATCGACGCCAAATACCATGGACCGATGAAACTAGACAAAGTTTTGAAAAATGCAAACAAGATGTTGCTCAAATAGCGTTAATGGCATATCCCAATTCAGATTACCCTCTGGCACTTCTCACAGATGCATCTGATTGGGCTATTGGATCAGTTATTCAACAAAAAGAACCAAATGGATGGAAGCCAATTGCATTTTTTTCTAAAAACTTAATGATGCTCAGAAAAATTACAGCGTTTACGGCCGTGAACTTTTTGGGTATATATTTATCCATTAAACATTTTAAGCATTTACTTGAAGGTCGAGATTTCGATATTTATACTGATCATAAGCCGTTAACATTCGCTTTTAAGCAAAACAATGATAAAGCCTCCCAGACAACTAAGACACCTACAATACATCTCACAATTCTCTACTAACCTATACCATATCAGTGGTCGAAACAATGCGGTAGTAGACAGACTGTCTAGAATTGAGAACATCGATTCACCTATTGTTGATTATGACTTGATAGCAGATGCACAAATTAATGATGATGAATTGCAAGAATTGAAATTACATTCCAAATCATTACATTTAAAGAACACCAATTGCCATCAGGAAAGCTCTTGCATTGTGATACCTCTACTTCCAGTATCAGACCATTCATACCAAAAATGTTCGGATGACAATATTTAATATAATTCACAGTTTAGCTCATTCTGGAATTCGAACTACTGTAAAAGAAATAACTAAAAGATTCATTTGGCCAAATATGAAAAAAGATGTTAAACAGTGGACTCAAATTTGTATCAACTGTCAGAAAAATAAAATAACTAAACATACCAAATCAGAATATTCACAATTTCAAGCACCAGATGAGAGATTTAGTGTCGTTCATATAGATTTAATTGGACCTTATTCACCTTCTAATGGATACACATACTGCTTGACGTGTATTGATCGGTTTACCTCTTGGATGGAAGTGGTACCGTTATCCAATATCACTGCAGAAAGTATAGCAAAAGCTTTTTATGAGTATTGGATTACCCGATTTGGTGTACCTACTTGTGTTATTACTGACAGAGGCACTCAATTTATTTCAGAACTATTTCGAAGTTTAGCTGCGCTATGTGGTGTTAAAGTACACCATACGTCTTCTTACCATCCTCAGAGTAATGGAAAAGTTGAACGTCTTCACCGTACCTTGAAAACAGCTATTAGATGTCATAACAACGTTCGTTGGACGGACACATTACCAACGGTTCTTATGGGTTTGCGAGCTGCTCTACATGAGGACTGTAAGTATACAATAGCTGAAATGGTTTATGGCAAAACTATTAAATTACCAGGCGAATTCTTTGAAGAATCCAGATTGCCAATATCTGATGATAATTTTGTAAGCAATCTCCGAAAACAGATGGCCGACTTAAAACCATACCAATCCAAAAACAAATGTAAACAAAAGATCTTCATTCCAAAAGATTTGTACACATGCTCACATGTGTTTCTGCGAATTGACAGAATTAAAAAACCTTTAGAACCCCATATGAAGGACCCTATTTGGTCTTGAGAAGATCCCCTAAAAACTTTCTTCTATCAATTAAAAATAAACAAGTTAATATTTCCGTGGATAGATTGAAAACCGGCATATGTGTTACAACCTAATGAACATCTGAATCATCAAATGTTCATACATCTGTGCCGAATGAGCAAACATTTATACCAAGTCAGCAAGTTGCACAACCAAATACAACAACACGTTGTGGAAGACCAGTAAAACTTCCTGTTCGTTTCAATGACATTATTGAATTTTCTTCAAAATTATAATTCGTCCATGTCCATTTTAAAAGTTAACTTGATTTATTGTATGTCAATTTTTATATGTAATTGTATTTGTAATTATTTTGTGCAATTTAAATTTGTATCAATGTGTATTTGTTCGCCATTATTTGTATAGATATATTACTTCTTCTACCATTTTCAAAGTAACGTAACTTTGTTACTGGTGGGGGAGTGATGTAGCGACACCTATTGATGGAAAATGGAATACACATTGAACGGCTTCTACTTTCACTGTTAAAAAGGGAATTTCCCCGCTAGAATAAAAACAGAACATAGTTGGTATTACGTAGTAGGCGTTAGAAATTAAATAAAAGATGTTGTAAATGTAAAAATTGATTATCGTCTTTTATTTTGCCGTCTGGATTTTAATAACACTACGCAACCTTTACAAAGCCGCCACAACATCCTAGCAATGCTTAACTCCATAGATTTGGCCTGACTTCATCTCCATTATGCCCGATCTGCAAAAACTCCGGAAATAGTTGAACACATTTTGTTTCAATGCATAAAATATGTCGCAGTATGAAAAAAAAAACTACAAAGTGCTTTTGGATATAGATTTCTGTCTTAGTCTTGGATATTTGATATGCCAGAGTATGCTTATTATAAGATAACAGCGATAGTTCAATTTCTTCTAAAAGTGCCGTAACCTTTCTAAGGTTATTTCTTTTCCACTTTTATTTCAAATACTAGTTGCACTTAATATATTCTAATCATCGTTTAAATGTTAAAATGTTTGGTCTATTAAATCCGTAGTTTTTATCTATTTCTCTTTTTTTTTTTTTTTTTAAATTTACCATTCTTATTTATATTCTTTTGTTTGCTAGAAAGTGCAAGCAACGATTATAATATTTTAAAATGAATATTTAAGCCGCCATAGACAATGATTCTTAGATTTTCTAATTTTTAGAATAATTCCTTTATAAAGGTTTCATTTTCACTTCTGCCAAATGGTTTGTCTGTTGTATTTTTAAAAAGTATTTGGTTAAACTGAGATAAAGCAGTGTTATCAGTATACTTCTCAAAACACCCAGTCAAGTCAAGTGAAGTCAAGTGTTATGAATTGCTTATGTTATGTTTGTCAAATGAGTTGTGAAGCATTAAAAATTTATTGAAAAGGTGAAATGTCAGGAAATCATGAAATGTCTCTCATGTATGAGGAGGAAGAATTACTAACCGTGAAGACGCTAGTATTGGAATCATTTAGTCATTGCGAAAAAATGCAAACTGATATTATAGAGTACAGTTCGGGTAGAAAAAAAAAAAAAAAAAAATACTTATTGTTTTTATATAATTTTGACAAATACACACACTACTATTTAAAATACATAATTTGGTTATTTGATAAGATGTTTTCATGTTAAATTAATATATATTTTTGTGATCCAAAGTAATTTTAAGTTAATTAAGTGAAAAATTTATTCGGTAGTAAAGATTTTAATATTTAATATAGAATTCTGAATATGAAAAATATAAGCATTCTTTGATTAAATTTCATAAAGTATTAAGTTTAAAATTAAAAAAAAAAAGTACCCATCGTTTGCTATAATATATTGTATATAATTATTTCTTTATAAATTAATGTTTTCATTGGGCGCAGTTTTGTCTCAGTGTTCTATATTTTTAAAAATTAGCAAGTATTCCAATTACTTTAATAAATTATTAAATAGAATTCTACGTATCATAAAATCCTCATTACATCTTAGGTGGATTATTCTTAATAAATACAGAATTATTAAGTAGAATAATGTGCAGTAGTTTTTATGTTAATGATTGTAGAATGATATGTTCACTTTATTCAAAGTACAGTAATAATGCACGTTTTTTTATTTCAGATATTAAAAATGATTTTATAGATTTAAAGAAGATAACTACGAATTTAGCTGAAATGGCAAAAAGCAGATCTGCTTTAATCGATACTTTGGAAGTAATAGAGTCTAAGGTGAATTTTTTAAAAATTAATCTTAATATTGTATTTTAATTAGTAGATACTTATTAAAAATTATAACTGTTAAAAAATTTAAGGATTTTATTTATTAATTTACATTAGTAAAATATTATAATGCTGAAAAGAAATAAAAATTAATTTGAAATGAGTTGAACTATTTATATTTTTTTATTGAAATTTATTTAATTTTTAAGAAAACTTTTTTAAATTTCAAGAAATTTTCTGTTCAATATATATATATATATATATGATTTTTAGATTTTAACATCTTTTATATTTTTTTACTATTGTTTGATATAAATTAATGTTTTTCTACGAAACAGAAATTAAAAGGCAGCTGAATTTTAAAAATGTTTGTGTTGTTAATTCATTATGCTGTTCATTTAATTTATAATGAACTGTTCTAAAAAGTATTTATTACAATTAATAAATTGAATTAATTTGCATAAGTAATATGTTACATTTTTCTGTGCAGAATTGGAATGTACTGTCTGAAATGAATTGATTTTAAAAAAACCTTTTCATTTTAATGGCATTAGTTTACATACATAGTAATTTTCATTCCCACAAATATAATTATAGTTATTAGCATACCATTGATTTTTTTATATGTAAATAAGTATTTCACTTGTAAAGAAAAACACAATTTCATTAAAATAATGTGCTTTATAAATTTTTTAATGGCTATTTTACTTTAGTATATATATTTGTAGATATAAGTTATGTGTGAGGAAAATTAAATACATAAAAAATTGTGCTTTAATTAACATAAAGATTGTTTTTATGTTCTTGTCTTACTATTAGAAATAATAATGAAAATAAATGAAATGTGAGGATTCTGTCGTACATTTTTAGTAAACTTTAATAATTTTAATATTTTTTAATCTAACCTTTTACTTAAATGAACAGCATTTATAAAATGTTTATATTCTTGATATATGTACTAGAAAAAAATAACATTTCCTATTCAATTTTGAACTAAATATATTTCTTTAAACACAATTTATATACATTTTTTGTTTATGTAAACTTTAGTTAAAAGCATCTAAAATAAATTTGATTATTAGTAATAAGAATGAGTATTTAATAATGAAGATAGTGCTATAGATGTGAAAATTGTTAACATATCTAAGTCAATAATACATTTTTATAGTATTATGTTTTTTTAAATAATTGTACATGTTAATATTAAAAACTTCCATTTTATATCCTTTTTTTAAGATCTGTTCATCATTATGCAACCATCTAGTATAAAAAAGAATGCAGAAAAAGTTCATATCTGAAAAATCACGATATAAAAATAAGGCCTAACATAAAATTGTTCCTTAAAAAAATATTGTGATTTTAATTAATTTATTTTTTAATGTTTTAATAACATAAACTGTATAAAAATTAAGAAATTTTTTAATTTATTTAAATGACAATCTTTTTAACATTTTTATTTTGCCATTATGTTTCTTATTTCAATGATTAAAACTTCTTGATTGCTCAGTGATAAAAAAAAAAAAGTATCTACGCAAAAAAAAAAAATAATAAATTATTATGGTACAACACTTTTTCTTATTTGTCAAAGTAGATATCCGGATTTGTCTATTAATTGATAATTTTTATACTCAACAATTTTCCTCAAATTAGTATTAAAACTCTGAATAAATCATAATAGTTGAAGCATTGGCTATTTTTAAAAAAAAAGGAAGTAGATATAATATGTTTTAAGTGACTTTTATTAAATATTTTAATTATGATGCTGTTCTGTAAAACTACCGTTTTACATTGGGATTATCTAACATTTTAGCATTCTTTAACTCCATTTGAAGGAGAAAAATCTATTTTGCATGCATGACTAAATTACATAATTTAACCATATACTTAATTTTTTTTAAATTAGTCAATGCTTCAACTATTATGATTTATTCAAATTTTTTAAAAAAAAAACTAGTAAATATGATTAAATTAAATAATTTAATAAATTTTCAGCCTGCAAATGGAATTAAAAAATGCAAAAAACATTAGATAGCCCCAATGTAAAATGGTAGTTTTATGGAACAACATCATAATTAAAATCATATTTAGTAAAATTCTCTTAAAACATAATATATTTACTTAATTTTTTTTAAAAATTAGCCAGTGCTTCAGCTATTATGATTTATTTAGAGTTTTTAATATTTAACATAAAATGGTTACTCTGTATTATTTAAAAAATATTTAATAATAATTATTTAAATATAAAAATAATTTTTCCCCCAGATTGATCTAGATGGAACTGATGAAAAAAAAATACCAGAGATATTTGACGACGTTTACAACTCAATTCTTGAAGAAAAAGGCACAAATAAATCAGCTGAAAAGATAATTAATGCTATTGATGCTTATTTTGATAATGAAACAGGTAGTTTTCATTCATGCAAAATAATTGTTTTTTTATTTAAATTGATTTATTTAAAAGTTTCAAAAGTTTTTTTTTTTTTTACTAACCTTGAAATTATATTTGAATCTAGATTAACGTGAAAATATATAAATATTAGCCTTTAATTACTTTATATTAAATTTGACAAATTATACAGTTTTGACACCATAAACATAATCTAATTTTAAGTAACAAAAATCTATCAAATTTCATTATTTTTAAAAAATTTCTGGTTATTATTTAGAAATGTTATGTTGATATGAAATTCTGATTTAGTTAAATGTAATTAAGATGATATATTTCAGAAAAATTTTAGGTTTTATGTCATTTTGCAGTTTAACAAAAAAAAATTTTCCATTATATATAATCAACTCTCATTAAATGATACACTTTCACTGATCACTGATATGTAAATCTCTCTCTCTCTTTTTTTTTTTTTTTACATATGTTTCCTATTCGAAACCAAAACTAACATGTCTGAATTAAATGCTGTAAAAATACCCCCATACAATTGTCATGATCTATTATGCGCGAAAGTGCCTTTGAACTTGGTATTCTAAATGCAGTGACAGATAGTTGCACAAAATTTAACTATTACATTGCACACTTGCCGTCAGAAGCATCAGCTATAATTCGTGATATTATAGTGTCTCCGAATACTACCGATCTGTAGATAAAGAAGCTCTTAGAACTGAATCTTATTGTAGAAAGATGATAGTAAAGGTTTCTGTGTGAACTATAGAGCTCTTAATTTGGTGACAATTTCAGATGACTTTCCATATAATTAATACAATTCACTAAAAACAGCTAAAATCATTACTACATTGGATCTACTGAAAGGTTTTTATAAGGCTGAAGATAGCAAACATTTCACTTTAAGATCCACTGACAGTAGTATTGATTTAAAGTAATGCATTTCGGACTGAAAAATAGTTTGGCTACTTTGCAGCATATAATGAGCCTATCACTCTCAGAATATGGAGATTTTCGCAGGCATACAAAAATCGATATCTCTATCCCCCTCCTAGAGGTTTCAACATACCTTTAGTCTTAAAAATAATCCTGATCAAGCTTAGAGAAATGAATTTTACTATCAACCTGAGTGTGTGTGCATTTACTACGCTTCACATAAAATGTTTCAGGACATATAGGTTCGGACTCTCATCAGCCAGATTCTGAAAAGGTGCAGGCAATTAGACATCTAAATCTTCCAACCACAAAGAAAAATCTTTATTCAACGATTGGATTGTGTAACTACTTTTGTGAATATATTAGTGTTAACGATGAAGTGACTGAACTCACAAAAAGATTCCAGACAATGGAATCGCGGAGGAGAAGAGGAAATTCCTCTAGTTACTCCACCGAAAACGAAAATAATAATGACAAAAAATTGTAGAAGGGTTCCAAGAAAATGTTGGCAGAAAGATTAGAGGAATTTATTCGATAGAAAGCCCAATTGTATTTATTCGTTCTGAAAAATAGATTACTATCAATGTTGAGACCAATTATCCAATGATAATAGTTTATAAAAATTATAAAAAATTGCATTTGTACATAAATGTAAATAAATGAAGTGTTTATTATATAAACCCTGAATAGACCTTCTCCATGTCACAAGACATGACAAAGATATTCTAATTATAAAAATGAATATTTTAAGCAAATAATTTTATTTAGTATAGCTAGTTGTGTTTAAAAATATATCTTAATTATGATTAAAAAAAAAAATTAAAAAGGGCATAATTTGAATCCTATCTAAACTATTTGCAAAAACTTTTGAGATTTATTTAGACTTAACAATATTGCATCTTGTACTATATTATTTGAAAATACAATTTTCATTTCAATTTATCCCATGTCATAATCATTTATAAAAATAGTATGCTATAACTTTTTGAGGCACTATAATTCTAAAGTATATGGTAAAAACATTTAATATTCGCCACATTTCTTGATAGAAGTTTTGGATGTGCTTTAGTAAAGAATTTCTGGTCTTAAAGTATTACAGATCTTGATTTCTTTCTAAGTAGTGTATTCTAATAGTAAAATATATTTTTACTTTAGATTCTGTAAAGTTAGAAATCAGTAAAGAAGCAGAACCATTCATTTTAATAAATTAGACTATGCTTTTTGTGACCAAAAGTTGACAGAAGATTAGTTTTATTATTTGCAATTCGTTAATATGTGTTTTTTTAAGTTTTAATTTTATGGATACTTCAAATATATGAATAATAAAAATTTTCTTTTAAAGTTTCATTGTCTAAATTAAAAAACAATGCAATTAAGAATAAGTTAACAATGGTGATAACATTCACTTGTTAAGAAGGATTTGGAGGTTAAAAAGTTTGAAAACCCTTGTCTTTAAGCTTACTGTTGTTCTTTTCATCCTAGTTGCAAGTAGAGATAATGATGAATTACAAGTCACATCTACACAAGAGAGTTTTAAGGATCCCATTACAAAACTTCCAATTAAAGACCCAGTGCTGAGTAACATCTGTAATCATTCATTTGAACGTAAAACTATTTTGGAATATCTTAAGAAGCATCATAAGTAAGTATTTTTATTACATATCATGCATTAAAGGCATTTAAAATGTTGGAATAGCAATTTAAACAACTTAAATGAGTTTTAAAATTTCATTTACAATAACATACTGTTAAAATATATTAGTTATAAATATTATTTTCTAAAAATGTTAATAACTTCTTATAAATAAAAATTTGGATCATTGTTACTTTAGAAAATCAATAAAATATTGTGTTTTTGTGAAAGCTGTGCTCACTGACCAGAGGCCTTTTCTGGAGTTTGAATTTACTCAACATACATAGTAGGAAACCACACTGCATTCTCATTTTGCCATCATGATTTTAAACAAATGCTGTTTGAGGAGTTTGTACCATTCTTGAGCATGGAATCCTTTGGTTTTTCATCTCTTATTGAGTTTTTAAACTGAGTTTCCCTTCGTTAGAAAAACCAACAGACTACTCCGGCCCATTTCTGAGGTTTTTTTTAATATTGTAGAAGATTTATTTTATAGTTTTTGAATTAAAAACAAAATTGAAATTGTATATCTGTAACTTCTAATTAAAGCGGCCATGTTATGCTAAAAGATTATTAATTGAACAAGATGGAAAAAAAGAAAATCAGTTGTCTTGTTTGCTACTACTGTGCCCAAAAATAACACCAATTATTTTTTTTTTTTTTTTTCAAAAACTCTTATTTATTCTTCCAAATTTATTTCATTGCCTTCAAAGTAATTCCCTCCAGATACAACGCACTTATGATAACTTTTTCCCAATCCTCAATGCATGCTAAAAAGTCATTGCCAGAGATGGTGTTCAAAGCTCGCGTTGATTCACGTTGAATCTCTTCAATCGACTCAGAACGGTGTCCTCGGAGTGGTCTTTTGTGTATAGGGAATAGTCAGAAGTCGTATAGTGTATTTACAGTGATTGTGGAATGATATGGGTTTCATTTTGGCGAAAAATTCATGAAAAATCAATGCAGTGTGATCTGATGCATTCAGTGTTTTCGGTACCAATCGAGATGTGACGCGTTTGAGGCTCAAAATAGAAATTGACCGATCCTTTTGAAATTCCAACATCATCAGCAAGGTCTCTAATTGTAAATCGAAGGTTTAACAAGCACCAAAACTTTCATTTTTGGATGTGAGCTTCGTCGGTTGAGGTTGATTCGACCACAGGGCTCTTTCTCTTCAATGCATTCTCTGCCTTCTTTGAACTGTTTATACCACTTCTAAACATTTCTTTCCAGTATGGGAATGCTCACCGAATGCCTTCTGCAACATTCTATACATTTCCGCAAACAAAATTTAATGCAAGTTCTTTGCTCAATTAATTCTGACATTTCAAAAATCTCCAGAATCAGTTTTAGCATCTCACAAAGCCAAGCATAACTCAAACACTAATGAATATTTTGACATCAAATTTCACACAGATGTCAAGGACAGTGCCAGCAACCCAAAGAAGAAAAGAAAATTTAAATTGAAGCCCCAGGAATTTTAAATTGAAAATTGGTTTTACTTTTTGGACACAGTAGCATGTCCACAAAAATGTGCAAGTGACAAAAAAAAAAAAGAAAGAAAAGTAACTATTTGCTCGTAAATAAGTTTTCTTTTGCAAATGATTCATTTGAAGAATGTCAAAATCCAAGTCAAGTGCATTAATTTTTAATTAGTTATATATTTTCCATATATAGTTTATCTCTTTAATTTTGAAATATTTTTTTAACTTCTAAAACTGATAGAATATAAAATATTTAATAAAGAAATTTGTGTAGATGGCATAAAATAACTAATGTAAATTCAAAAAAAGAAAGCATTTATATTATAGTCCAAGCTCTCAGCAATGATGTTAGCTTCAGTTGCAGACTACTGAATATACTAATCAATATTTTTTTCTGCAAAATTTAAAAAATATTTCTGCCAATTGCATAACAAGAAATCATTGATTAAATCTTTTTTAAAATTGTATAATAAATAGATAGTGTTTATGATATGTAATTTAATTTTCACTTTGCATGATTACTATTCAAAAAATGTAAATGAATTTTTTAACTAGTCGAGGTTTGCTGTATGTTTATAATTTTTTTTTTTTAGGTGTCCTTACTCTGGTTGTGGCAGCTCTTTGACTGGAGATGACTTAATTGAAGATCTGGCATTAAAAAGAAAACTGCTGAGTTTAAAAGTAAATATTATTACTTAAATTAAATTAGATTTAAAACTTTAGAACTGAATTAAAATGTAACCTTTAAAAATATGTCTACATTTTTTTAGACAAACTGGAGAGTAGTAAAAGTTCTTTAATGTAACATAGTCAACTACTACAGAATCATTCCATCCATAAGTGTAAGTTAAAAAAAATCTAGTTAGCATTTGTTTTGCATATATATTTTCTTTCATTAATAAACTAAGCTAAAGTTGTATTCCATGATTCTAATGTTAATTTCATAACCAAACTTTTCATCTATCAATAGAGATCCATACATAAGTGTTACAACCCATATTATTTAAGCAAATAATTTTTATTGGAAATTTTATTGTTTTTAGAGATGCTGTATAGGAAATTTTGTCATAAATATAGTTAATTTTCCAAATATCTAACAGTTAAATTGGTGTACATAACAGCCCTGACAAAACCAGCTTATAATACAAGAGCACTTGCTACTCATAGAGGAAAGTTGAATGTGTTGTAAAATATTGAAATCAGTGTGCATTATTCTTTGCCAAGTTGGAAGTAAGACATGGACAGATTATAATATTGCAAAGATTGCAGCATTCTTGAGCAATGATATTTAACATTTCCTGGGGTTATAATTTTTGGTTGAAAATTACTATAATTTGAATGTGAGGCACATGGTTACTGTTAATTACTATCAAGAACAATGATTGGTGATATTTAATGAACTAGAAGTACAATTCATCTCACAATATTAAACTAATTGCACATTTTACCATGCCAACAGGCAACTATGAAGGTGGCTCGAGAGTGCATTTCAGCTGCTGCCATTATAACATTGCTGCAAATCAACACTTAGATGAAGATTATGGACTATTTATGTCAAGAGAACCTTTTCATGGGACTTTAAAAGATGAGAAATATTTAAGATAATTTGCTGATATTTGAATTAATGGGCAACCGGACACCACTTTTCCCATTTTGTATCAGTGCATATGGTAATGAAACCAATTATTAAGTTCAATAATTTTGGTTTTATTATTTATGTGCATTAAAAATTGGTAAGGTTTAACAAAATTTATTTGAATATTAAAAGCATAATATGAAAACTCATTTAAACCAAGGTATAAAAATGTATACAAGATAAAATATAATTGGAATACAACTTCTGATAAAATTTCTGTTTCTTTTTTCACCACATGTATGTTGATGATAATATAAAATGTCTTGACATTGAAACAAAAAATTTTATCTTGGCTTTGAAATACTGCATTTTTTTCTATCTATGGTTTTCATTATTTAGGTTGCGTCGCATAACATCTTCTTTCCTAAGTGGAACCTGGAAAAAAAATTTTTATTTCTTTTTACAGCAAGTAGTGCCGGGTATTAATATCAAGAAAGAAATATAATAAATTTTGTTTGTGTATTTTTTCCCCTTTTCAAAAGTCCATCTCTGTAAAAGAAATGGAAGTGCCGTTTTAAGCAGGCCATTTTTCATCAATCAAAACAAGTAATAACAAGAAGTAGAATATGGCAGCGGATAAGATTTCCAACTGAAGCATTTCAAAACAGTATTTGACTTGCTTTACAAAATGTGACCTAGCATTATCATGTTGAAAAATAATTTTCATACCTTATTTCATATTCTGGCATTTTTCTTTCAATACTTAGCTGAGATTTTATTCATAAAAATTTATCAGTTATGTGATTTCTGTAGCAGTTCACTGAAAGTACATGATTTTTAAAAACTTGTTTATTTTATAGATGGAGAAGGAAACATTTTTAAAACATGGATTTTTGGCTCTCTTTGAATTTTTAATTGGAGTTTTGGTCTTTGTGTAAAGTATGTTATGTCATATGAATTTTTTTCCATACTTAACTTTTAAGATCCCACATGGTTTAAATACACATTAAATGCTTTGTTTTTAGTGAATTAAAATGGTATGGTTGAATTGGTCAAAATCCAGCTTGTTATTCTACTTCATTTTTCTTTCTTGTATAAATAATCTTAAGTACAGAGGGAATGCAAACATTAAATGATGTCAATATTTTCTCTGTAGATTCTATGAGAAATTTAGGGAATATTTTGGTTTGAGCTAAAACTATAGTTTTGCACTCATGAAATTCCTTTTAACAGCTTGATATTATTTATATTTGCCAGATAATAAAAAGTTACATGAAGATGCATTTTTATAACTAATGATAGTCTTTTCTTCCTAATAATGTTTTAATGCAGCATAGGTATATAGTTTTCGACTGCCTTACTCATCAAACTGGTAGATTCTCCCCCCCCTTATGTTTAACAATAATCAAATTGGACAAAAAGTTGTTGCATGATTTGGCAGTAGTAATATTATATATTGATGATCTAGACAGTTTGGCATAAATTAAATATGAAGAGAATGACTTTAATTTGTTTTTATATTAGCAGTAACTTCTAAAATTGAGGTCAATCAAAGGGGATTGTGCAAATGAAACATGCTAGTTAATGCATAATTTAAAAGACACTTTTGTAGTTTTTATAAATGCATAAAGTTACATAGGACTTCTAAAAAAAAACAAAAATTTTTTAATGGATGTTTTTTTTATTACTATTTAAATAAACAGTTTTGATGAGAAGGGCATTTGTTTTCAATTATGAAACCATTGCCATCTGGGACTTAGCAAATAATTATTAATAAATTGTTTACCATGAAGTTAAATCTATGAAATCTGTTGATAATTTCTGCAGTTTCTAAATTGAAGCATTTAACTGGTTATTCAAATCTGCACATTATTAATCATATTACTGTAAATATTTAAAAAGGATTATTTTTAGAAACTTTACATATCTGTAAATAATTTTATAGTATTTTATATTTTTCTTATAATAGATGTAGACAACTTTCAATTAAAAAATATAGTCATGTAATGACCTCAATATCACATGACTAAAAGGAAAATAAATACTCTTCTTTATAATTTATTTCAATTGCATTAAATCTTGGGAAGAATTTTCAATATATACAAAGAGAGAAAAATACAATTAATAAAGATTAAAACATTTTTAAACTGAAATCAAAATTTTGTTAGCATAAAATTAGATTGATGAATAATATAAAATTCATATACCTGTATGGGAGCTGTAACATTATGAGATGTTGGTGGTTGAAAATGTGTAGGAGGTTGTGTTCTTATTGGATAGCCTGAAGATATTCCACCAGCCTAAATGATACATTATATTTCATTGCAATCCAAAACAGAAATAAATGTAATTTAAAACATTTCATTAAAATTATACAATTATTAATCTAGTAAAAATATACCTGCTGAACTCTATAAAGATACAAATTTGCTAAGTGTATATAGCTTTCATAGATTGCTATCAGAGGTTCTGCAACCTGTATTGAATGGTATAGAAGTAATGATTTTATTAAAGCCCAAAATTAGTTAAGTACTGGAAAATAAATGAAATTTCACATATAAAATAGATGGCATGGCTAGTGAATGGGCTAAGAAAAAAAAAGCAGTATGGAATATCTTGTTGAAATAACCTTCCTTTAAAACGTTCCTGGAAGTTTATGATTTTGGATTTTGAAACCTTTATATAAAGGTTGTTGTTGAAAGTGTCTACAATTTTGAACAGCTGTGAATCCTGGGATATGCAACACTATTTTAAAAACATAACACTTATTGCTAGGTAATGCAATGCACATCAAATGCATACATGGCCATAATTTTAGTTCCTATTGAAGATAATGGAAAAGATTGCTACTAGTTGGGCACACCATTGCTATGTTGAACAACCCTTAGTGGGCAGAGGTAATGATGATTTTATATTCAGAGGGTGCACAAAAGTTATTCGGTTGAGCTTGTAATACACATTTCTCCCACTATAGGTGTGCTGCTCAATTTCTTGTGATTTCAGTAATGGCTGTGACATTGCTTGCTGAAAGAGAAGGATCACTACCAACTTTGTGCCTCTGGTTCTGACTGACAAGCAAACATAGCAAGTGAAAGCACAGCTCCAAACTGATCCATAATATTTTTTTTTTTTATCAAGATCAATATGATGCCATGGTAACAATCTCCAAATGAAGCCGCAATCATGCCAATGGTAAACGTCCTTGTTAAGGCTTGTTCCGACCGAGGCGTGAGGGAAGAAAATTTTTTCGACCCGTCACACCGAAGTGTCAGAAATCGTTTTACGCCTAGTGAAATTCCAGTTACTTCTACTAGATGACAGATCTATTATTGGCTCAATCCAAGTCACATGACGTGACAAGCATTTCAGAGTTGATTTGAAAGCTGGATAAGTTCAAGCGGCGGGTTTGGGGTATAACGTGGCAAGGCTTGTAATTGATCAACGCTTTGGTGGGGAACGAGCCTTTGCCTGCCTCCAGAAAAACTCATCAAGTGAAGTTAAACATCTAGATAATGCTCATTTGGTTTATATATGAGGGAGATATCAGTTTGCATGAAGATTCTTTCTGAAATTCTATTATTTTTTTCTGAACTCTATATCCGCTACACTTTACTTTCTATGAGGCTTAGTGATTGTTTAAGAAACATTTACTCCTAGCAGGGCAATGGCTTTTATTTATACAGCTCATAATGCCATTCAGTCTACACATGCAATATTATTCCCTTCTTACTATTCTCAATACATTTCTTCATGGTAGTGAAATTTCCACATAAAGACTAATAACTAATAGTTTTCCTAAATAAAATTTTATGTGCTTCCACTAAATACATTCATAATTTAAATTAATTACTCGCAGATCCAATCTGCATTATCTGGGTTTGTAAATTAGAAAAAAAATGATTGAATGGAATAATTATTATGTAATTTCAACAAAAAAAGCACAACATCATCAAAATTGAACATTTTGCATATTAGCACAAAGATTAATTATATATGAATAAAAAATTTCCAGATTTCCTTGTACATAATATTCAATTTGATTATTTATAAAAGAAATTGTTCTCCATTAATTTTTAATATGTAATTAATTAATTGATATAATCAACCAATAGAAATGGAATAGCTTGAACTACGGCTAAACGAATTTGGAATTTTCAAATTGATATATAAATTTTAAACTTCAAACATGGAACTTGTTTATGATATATGTGATTTTAAATTCAATATATCAACTTATCACCCAAGCCTAGTGTGAACCCAATTAATAAACCAAAGAAAAAAAGAGCAACAAGAAGTAATTTAGATTTATGAGATACATTTTTAGAAATATCAAAAACAAAAAGAAAGTTAGTAATAAATTTCACATTACTTGTATGTAATACTTCTCATCTTGCATGTTTACTTGCTTTTGACCAAGATGTTCAATTTGTTGTGGTAAGCCAGATACATATCCTATAAAAAAATTAATTTGTATTGTTAATGTATGTTTTTTATTTACACTTGAAAAAGTTGATTTTTAATCCAAAACCTCCAAAAAAAAAATTATATTTAATGACTATTTTTTGTGCGACTAAAAATATTAAAAATAATTAATAAAAACTACTATATTTTATATACAAACTATTGACCTGAAAGTTCATGTTATACATATATCATGGGATTATATATACGCATTAGCAAGTTTATAATTCCAATCCACATAATTCAGAATTGCTGAATTACTTTTTTTCCTGGAATATGGGTAGTTAGACACATAAAGCCAATAAGAATTGATGAAAGCGTAAAGATAAATATAAAAAAAAAATACTTAATGTAAAAGATAGAGAACAATTAATTGGGGAGAAGAGAAAGAAAAATAAGTCACATGAATATCTCAGGAACGTACTTTCCTTATAGACACCTGATTCAAATGTACTTTGAGAATGATGAAACACATAGTAACTGCCATCAAACTTACCTGTTTGTTGCATGTGAGGAACATGGTAACCTGCTGCTAGATGCTTTGCTTGTTCCTGTGAAGCATACTGGCTAGCTGGATGAGGTACAGGATAAGCTGCAAATAAATTAATAGTCAAATTTGTGTTATGCAAAGAAACTTATACTAATTATGATGATAGATAGTACTGTGATCAAAATAAATTTCAAAAAGCTTTTAAAAATAAGATTGGGTAGATAACTTTTTTTTATCAATTAAAAGACACATGCATCAAATAGAAATATTAAACAATACAAGAATAAATAAAAAGTATAGGAAAAATAATTTCTGGAAAACATAATTTCTCTTAAATTAGCATTATAACATCTTAATAAGCATTAAAATTTTTTCTGATAATCATTTCATTATGATCAAATCCATTTCAAAACTACAAAAATAAACTGACCTCTTAAAACTAATTTGAAACCTAACATAATATATGAATTTTTTTTTTTTTTTAAACTTAATAGATTGTGAAATTTAAGCTTATTGTTTATCTTTCAATTAAAATTATTTAATTTAATAACATGTTCTTAAAATTTCACAGCTATAAAATGGTTTTGAAAAATGAGAAAAACTTGAATAAAAATGAAATAAGAAAATTTAAAAAATGTAATTTAGTTTTCAATTATAACAATTTTAAATAAGAATTAAAAACAATATGAAAATCAGCACTGCAATCAATAGGATTTTTAATTTTATTTTTCCATATAAATATTATAAAATATTCATTTTAACAACTCTTTTGATAATAATAAGAAAATGGAACATTGATTTATAATTTCTTGCTAAAAAAAAGGGGGTGGGGGACAATGTTTTTATAGAAATTCACTGGTTAAATAATGAAACTGTCTTACAAAATTCAAAAATTTGTTATAAATTATAAGTAGGAGAGAAATCAAAATCAGCAGGAGTTTTATATATTATATACTGTTATATCATGAATACTTCATCAGATTAGATTTTTTAAAACTAATTAAATGAAAAAAAAATTATCTTACTTTGTCCATAGGCTGTAACATGAGTCTTGTAACCAAAATTTGGAGGATAATTATTGTTTGTAGGAGATGGACTTCTGGTCCTCTTCAAAGTTCCCTAATAATAAATATTATTTTTTTTTTTTTTGAAAATATCGAAGATAAACTAGAGCAAATGACAAAAAAATTTATACATTTTGCTGGGAAGGAGGTGCAGTTCCAACTTTGTACATCACAGGATTGCGATTCATTACTCTGTTTCCAGCTACAAAAAACAAAAGAATTTAATCATCAAATACTACCTTAAGCAAATACAAAATAAAAATTAAATCTCTGAAAGAATCTTTTATTTATGTCATCTTTCATAAACAAGTCACTAATATCGATTTCTAAAAAACAATGGAAACAAAAAAATATATGTTAAAGAAAGCTGTCAAATTTATTAATAGTTTAGAAATCCTTTTCAAACAACACCATATAGAGGAGCTGTCAAAATCTTCATATTATGAAACTACATTATTTGAGTACAATGTTATACAAGAAGGTTAATTTACTTTTAACAGCATTAAAACATTTAAGAAATAGTGATAAATCTTGCTTCAGGTAAAGTTTGAAATTGAAATCAGTTATAAAAAAAACATCTTACAAATAAGAAGAAAAAAAAAAAATGAAGTTTTGCAAAGTAGAAAAAAATTTAGCCTCTTGCAAATTCATATATTATCCTAGAATAAAAATTTGCCGTAATTTATGTATAATATGTTTTATTTTTTTAAATAATAACCAATAATTCAATATACGTATAGGATTTGCATGATAACTATGATTGATTTAAGATAATTTTCATAGTAAAGGCATAATTATAATAGATACTATGGATTTTTAAAAATCTGCTTCATTTGAAAGAAAACAATATTACAAATACATAATTTCAACATTTATTCAATGACATCAGAATATAGTTTGTCATTTGCATAATCAGTGCAACAGTATGTTCAAAAACAGAAGGATTAAAAAGTTATAGAATGGTTCAAAATCAACTTAATAAACAAAAAATATGTAATTTATTTGGAAACAAATCTAAACTATACCTATCATATAAAGATTGGGTGCTCCTACAGAAACATTTTGATTCGGATAATGGTGACTCAGATGCAAAACCTCACTGAAAACAAAATAAAGAAAAAAATACAAATGGAATTCTATACTGAGAATTCTACTAAAAAGGATTCCATGTTTTTAAATATATAATAAATGATTATTTGTTAAATCTATTAGTAAATCAAAGAAAAATGCAATTTTACTCTTAAATTAAACAGAAATTATCAGCTTTATCTTTTAAATGATTGATTTTTATATAGCAAAATATAATTTAACTTTAGTAAATATTATATTCTAAATTAATAAAATCTGCATAGAAAGAAATATAAATGATGACTGAAAGGTTCAAGCAATTTCATGAGAGTTGGTTATTTTATACAGAATACAATTGAAGCATTCTTATCAGAGAAGAAGAAACTCATACAATGGAATTTTTTTAGTATTGCTATTTAATTATTCATAATTAAGTATCATATTGCCTCTAATTTTTGTTATTTTTACAACAAATAAGGAAAAACCAAAACATTAAGATGAAAAAAGAAATTTAAATATAAAAATTTTCCAATTGATATAAGAAATGATATTGTTAAGGTTTAAAATGATTTATATATATATATACATCTATATATTTCTAAGTCGCTAGATATGTTTTTGAACTTATATCCAAATATCAAGTGATCAGAAATAATATGGTTTATAATATCTTGAAGCCACATATTCATTTATAAAACTACCCACAGGCTATTATAACTTATTTCCTTTAGGTTCACTAATTTACAAAGGAATACAAAAATTTTACGAATTTTCAGATCAGCATCTTTTCACACTATCATACAATATATTTTTGTACAAATTTTTGTGTACTTTTTTTTTTTTTTTCTTAATCTGACACTACAGTTTTACCATTCAATACTTTGAACTTTATGTTTAAAAAATAATTTTGGTTTTGTTACAGCAACTTATGCACACATTGGGTCTTGAACAATTTCTTTCTTTTTTAAGAAATTTGAGCGTGGGGCACTCCAAAATTTTTGCTTTGTAAATGCTATGATGCTTTTATTATACAATTTCTGTGTAAGGCATACTGGTAGTAGCTTTTAGCATTCTCTAAGTTTTTGCATGTATGTATAAAGAACACAATACATCAACACAAAAATCAAAGGAAAACTGACAAACGAATTAGAAACATGATCATTTTGCCGACCAAAAGCCACTACATGCCAATTGTAACAGTAGGGCTGACACATGGATGGCGTATTAGTATTAAATTCATATGATTTTTAGTTAGCCCCTAACCTTGAAAGACACGTGTATAAATTTGACAGCTGTTGCACTATTAGTATGTGAGTTATAGCATTTTTAGTGAAGCAACTTTTGTTAGTTCAAAAAATTAGATAAAAATAAATTTTGTGTGTTTTAGAAAGCATTGCTTTTTGGCGAAAAAATACTATTGAAGCCAAGGCTTGGCTTGATCAACCATAGAGAAGTGGTTTGCTAAATTTAAACGAGGCGAAATGAGCACCGAGGACGATGCAGGCAGTGGATGCCCCAAAGAGGCTGTTACCGACGAAAACATAAAAAAAAATCCACAAAATAATTTCTGATAACCGTAAAAGTGAAGTTGAATGAGATAGCTAAGATCCAAAGATATCAAAGGAACGTGTTGGACATACCGTGAATGAATATTTGGATATGCAAAAAGCTCTGTTCAAAGTGGGTGCCATGAAAGAGCTCACAATCGACCAAAAACAACAACAAATTGATGATTCTAAGCAGCGTTTGGAGCTGTTCAATCGTAATAAACCCGAATTTTTGCGTCGATATGTGACAATTGATGAAACATGGCTCCATCATTTCACACCGGAGTCCAATTGACAATCAGCCGAGTGGACTGCACGTGATGAACACTAAAAGGCTATAACTTATCCATTTTTTCAAACTAACAAAAGTTGCTTCACTAAAAATGCTATAACTTACATACTAATAGTGCAACAGCTGTCAAATTTATACACGTGAATTTTGAAGGTTAGGGCAAACTAAAAATCATATGGATTTAATACTGGTAGCGCCATCTATGTGTCAGCCTACGAACTTTTCAGTCCACCTGTTATAATAAAATCGTAACAATTGCAATATAAAAACCCTAAAGTGTTTTGCATGCAGATTTTCTAAAAAAAAGGAAGAAACTGTTCATGATTCAAAATGTGCATGAGCTGTAGTAAAGAAATTGAAATTATATATAGAGAGAAACAGATATATTGATATTATTCATAAATAAATGTGATAAAAATGAAAATTCATACTTGGCTGCTTCTTTTTCTTCACTTTTTCTCTTATCATCTTCATTTAAAATTTTCTTAAAATGCATAAACAATTCATGCTTTTCTGTCTTCAAAGAGAGAAGTTCTCTGTCGAACTTTTCTAGCTGATATTAATTTTAATTAAAATGAATTCATAAACTACATAATGAATTGATAAACTTATTTGCAAAATTTATCAATTTTTACATCTTAAAAAAATTATAATTCTGATTATTGAAAAAAAAAAAAAAAAAAAATCACATTTTAAAAATTTAATTTTTAGTCCTTAATTTTACAATAAATTAGTCTAAACAACATTTCACACAAAATTCAATTTTTATAATCTAATGAAATAAAAATATCATTTATTAATCTTTTAAAAATTATTAGAGGAAAGGAAAATTTAGACTTTTTGTTCTCTTTACAAATGCTTAACAGCATCATCAGTTTCTTGTTCTACACATTAGACATTGGAATAAATAGCAATATAGCATAACAAGATAAAATTTTAAAAAAATTAAAATTTTTGAAAATTGGCTGGAAGGAAAAAAAAATTAAAATATTAGAAAATATATGAGCAATGTAATAAAATTAACTTATAATTATAGAAACTTTTAAAAGCTTAAACTTTTTAAAAATATTTCTTACACAGGTTGATTATATGTAATAAGACATTATAAGTAACTATTTAATAAAAAAAAAACCCCTTAAATGTAACATACTTGTTCTTTGATTTCGCCTAAGGTCATAGCAGTTTGTTTTCTCTTCATTTCTTGTTCTTTTTGCAAACGCTCAACAGCAGCATCAGCTTCTTGTTCTAAATATTAGAGCATTTCTATTATTTATTTGTTAATTTATTTTAAAAAGACAAAAGAAAATATTATATAAAGCTGTTAATTTACGGCTAATTTTACACTGATGGCAGCACAAGACATGGAAAATTACTTTATTACCCAGAATTGTTATAGCAAAGTAATTTTGTCATTGCTATTTGATAATACTTGGTAGATATGGAAAGTTCTAGAATAGGTACTGTTACGTCGAAACCCATGTCCCCCTGCTTAGGGAGGTCAACGCCCTATGTCCAGAAAAACATCCTGTCTGGCAGGGGGTGAGCTGACGGGAGAGAGAGAAAGAATGGAACCAGAGAGTTGTACTTCTACGACCATAGAGAACGGTCGTGTGGCAGGCATCTACGAGTTTGATGTCTGCATAAACTAAAGGAGTTGTACTTCTACGACCAGAGAGAACGGTCGTGTGGCAGGGCATCTTCGAGTGTGATGTCTGCATAAACTAAATAAGTTCAACTTCTGCAACCAACGAGAAAGGTTGTGTGTGGCAGTCATCTTCGAGCTTGATGGCTGCATAATAAAGAAGTTAATTTATACAGTCCATTTGAATCTGTGTCATTCTTCGTGTCTGTGTCGAAGATTACTTGAGTTTATTGTGTATAACTGAGCTATCGAACAGGTACAATATAACCTCTTATGGGCATTTTTTTAGCTTGCTGAGAATTTGTGCCAGCAAATAAAATGGCAACTGTTGTCATAGTTTTCAAAGCAAGTTGTATTTGTAAATTTATTTGTCATCAGTTCTGACAGTAGAATCTGTAAAAACTCCAGAAATAATGTCTTTGGCAACTTATTTCAAAGGTTTTGGGGGACAAAAATTGAGCTCTTTCGGGGCCAGTAATGCAGGGAAGCATTTCTTGTCCAAAATAGCAGCCATAATGTCATGAACAGACTTAAAATATATGTTCCCCTTTTGAGCCAACTCTCTAATACTCATATGATGATTATGACAACCAGCTTCTTGATTTTGTTCATATGTTTGACAGTCGTAGCAGTAGAAGATTGATCCAAATGAGGCAAATTAAGCTTCCACTTCTCAGACTTCTTTGAATATTTTATAATGTTCTTATGCGTGTGGTTTTCGACATGCACAATTCCCTGCAGGACTTCAACATTTTTCACTATATGAAATTTCATTTGAGACTTCAAATTTAAGGCAAACTCTGTGTTCCACTAATTTTTCTATTGCATAATCGCAGATCACTCAAAATGTTTCATTAAAAACAATTGCTACTGTCAGTAAGTACAATGAGTGACAGTTGAAGCTCAAATTCCGTGTGGTAATTCAGTGCAGTATTACAAATTAACAAGAAAATATGTAGCAATATCTTTCATGGGCATGCTTTAAATTCAAAATCCCGGATAAATTTTATGCAAAATATAAATGGTACCTTTTGTGCACAAGTATACATATGCTTGTAGCATTACAGAAATAATGCAATCATATTAATAATTACAATATTAGTAACTTTATAGTCTACAAATCATCAAAATTATAAAAAAACCAAAAAGCATTCTTAAATAGCCTAAGTTGTTCAATGATACACACACCAGTTCTAATAAAACAAGTTGGTAAAAATATCTAATTTTACATTGATATTTTCTGTGAAATACTGAACTTATTTTGATGATTTTCCCCAATTTATTAAATCTCATTTTAGATAACTTTTGTCGTTAGCTAGAGAATTTAACTTGGTTTTATTTGTTTCTATATTGTTGACAGAAAACTAAAAATGAAAAAATTTCACAGCATAGGTATATAATTTCTTATACCCTTCATTAGGAATTTTTGCCTGTCATTTGAAAATTCTGTATTTCATTTATTCACATTTAAAGATATACCTTAAGAGCTCATATCTGGAATAAATAGTGATTTTTAAATTGACAAATGATTAATTATTTATATCATTCAACAAAAAGTATATTAATACACAAGTTAAGGAATAAGTATTAAATAGTTATTCATTTATTGTTTTTTTTTTTTCTTAAGATTTTCCAAGACTTTGCTCCGTTATTTTAAATGAAATGTTACAATATCTGACATCATGATGACTATCTTGTTTGGAGATTTAAATAATTAAGGGTGGGTGGGTGGGTTACATGGCACTTAGACCCATGCCACAATAATTATGAATTCTTAACGTACCTTGCTTCTTCTTTTCTCTTTCTCGCATTATATTTGTCTTCAAAGCAGCCCACATTGCAAGACTCATTTTGGGTCTTTCTACAGGCAGTTTGGCTATTAATACATGAAAAAAAGTCATGATATATTTAGAAAATAAACATTTAATATAAGAATAAGTACATTAATATAAGAATTAGTACATTTGTGATATATTGGCCTTAGTTAAATCCTTTTTGAAATTTAATGATAATAACTTTGAAAGTTCTCTTGCATGACATATGTAATGAATATTAAATTTTTACACATAATTATAAGAATCAATGAAAAGTTAATAAAAAATGTCTTAAAATTGAATTTCTCCTACTTTTACATTTTATTATTTTTATTATCACAAGAAAACATTATCTTATTCCACATGCAACTGAAAAAGGATTCAGTTTCGGATTCCAGTCCCGGCAGTGCCATGGATGTTTGCAGTAATTCGGAATACACTTTAAACCATAGGTCCCGGTCTAACATGATCGTAGAGTGATGTATTAAATAGGGAAAAACGAACTGTTCCTATATAGTGATTAGGAGATTATAGTTCTTCGTATCCCCATAAACTCCTTCAATTCAAGACTGCTAAACAAGTGTATCATTTTAAAATTTTAAAAATATACGTATTATTTTCATGTTTGCTCAAAGAACTTTATATATTTAAAATTAACATTTTTATTTTCTCAAGTACTAATTTAAAACTTTTCAAGGAATATTTTCATTTTAAAATAGTGAGCTAATGGGCAAATACATTTTTAACACTATTAAATGCAACATCATTTGCTTAGTACAATGCACATCATTGTCTGTAACTTATACATGACTGTAATGTCAGCAAAAGCAGCAAAGGAGCATGATAACCTCAAATTAAATGGACACAAATTATATATTAATTCGATTTGCTTTTATACAGAATCCTATTATTTTAGCTACAGGATCATAATGAAACACCGCATCATAAAGCCTACGGCCGACTGAGAATAATGAAATAGATAGGAGATACAAACTACGTGGTTCCATTCCTTGGAGCTGGCAGAGTATCACAGATGTCCTACTTTCACCAATGCTCTTTCAGAAACTTCCACGAACACCAATACCACTATAAAAGAAAAGTAACAAATAAATTTATTTATAGAATAAACATAAAAATACCAAGCAATGTTTCTTATGCAATCTTTTAAAAATTATGGTTGTATTCTAATTATAGTGCTTCTCATTCATTCCTTTAAGTTAAAAAAGATCAGCAATACTTTTTTTTTTTTTAATTTTAAATATGGTACATAATTGAACCTAATTGCTTAGTGATTTTTCCTAATAAATGTTATGAATTCCATAATGATTGAGGTAACTGATTTCCGGCATTTTTGCTGAATAGACAATTCTTGAACACTTATATTGAATTCTTAAGCATTAGTAAGTGTTTATTCCTATGCGTTTAATAAAACACCTATAGAAACACGGTAATATTGGACTGATATGGATAAATATTTGAAAAAAGTTGCAAGAAACATTTCAAGAAATCATCAATACATAGATATCTGGAAACAAATGTGAGAAGGCAAGATGGTGAAAATAAGAAATACTGCAGCATAGATAGACAGTACTTGTCCATATTTAGATAGGTTTATCAAGAGCTAAATTAAACTGGAAATGACTATTTTTGAGAATTATATTAAAAATAGCAAAAATAAAACCAGCTGAAAATGTAGAAAGCAATTATTTTTTATATATGTTCAATGTGTATTTAACCCTTATTATATTTTATTATAATTGCACTATTTATTTATTTGTTGTTGGATTATTTTTATTTTTAATTCGAATTTAAAGCACTACCAAGGATTAGGATTCAGTTATAGAGAACAAGTTCCACAAAAAGGTATAATAAACAACAATAAGTTTTTAAGCAATATGTAGATATAGATAGATACATATATAAATATAATATGATGATACTGATTTTTAAGATGAAATAAAAAAAATTCATTTAGTTAAATATGTCAAATTTAAAGATACCTTAATGAAGTTATTATAGATTTATTTTTATCATTAGAAGTTTAATGGCTTACATAATATGATCCAATTAAAATATGGTAATGAATAAAAAAACTTTAGATTCTTAATGCTACAATACCACCCAAGATTATAATTATGGTATAAATGTTTTCTATAAATAATATGATGTTTGAGAGTTACATAACATTTTATTCTTATATAAAAATCCGGTAATATTCAGAATATAATGCAATCATTACACTTTGAATTAAGAAGGTTTTTATTATAGGAAAAATCAATGGATTTACTTAATCTTTTTCTCTCACAGTAAATGTTTACCATGTAATCGCTTGTTGAAATTTATGTATTACTTTGAAAAAAAGTCACAAATTGTTTAATAGAAAATTAGCATACGTGTGACGAATAGATAACTTAACACAACAGCAAATATATTAGATACTAAATATTAAAAAAATTTATATGCTCAAAGAAAATAAAATTTTTGGCATTCTTTAATAAATTTTAAATGTATATATAACACTTACCAACAGCAAATATAAACAATTTATGCTCTTGAAAATTTATACATAGTAATGAAACATCAGCAAAAATAATTATTTACTTAAAAATATTAATACATTGAAATCATTTTAACTGTTCATTACGAAAAAGAACATTTTATTCCATTAGTTTTGTTTTGTTTTGTTTACTTATTATACCTGCAATGACAACTTCCGGTTTAAATTAGAGGTTACCAGAGAGAATTCCTCACTTTGCAGTAGTCTTTAGGAAAAGGGAATTTTCGCAGTACAATTTAGGAAAGTGATCGACTTTCGGGGAACTGCGTTCCTATTTTTTTTTTCTTTTTTTTTTTTTTCTTTTCAATTCCTTCTATTAACTTCACATCATGGAGTCATATTCATTTTCCGTTTCCAGTAGGGAATCATCTTTTTTCGGCTTTATTCAATTCCTTCTATTAGGTTACACTCTCCTATATATATATGTTGTTCAAATTTTCAATCGTTAATAAAATACTTTTTTATTCATCCACTCAAGTTCAAATACCTTTTTTAAACTTGTAGAGGATGACACTTGATGTTAATATATTTTTTTGCAATGTTAATTCAATAATTAAATTAAATTAATTAATTTTAGTTTTTTTTAGATGTAAGTTGAATATATCTACCAATAGATGGCGCCAGATACACTTAAAAAATGAATGAAAATTATTTATAAAGGACTTTCTGCAATATAGTGAAAAAAAGTAGGAATTGACTTTAAATTTTTTTTTTTATATTACTTGTTGTACATTAATATGATCTATTATTTTATTTTTGCATATTTTGTATGTTCCTACATTTAAAGAAGTTTTTAACGGAAGATCTTAGGTATCGTGTGCCCCTAGTTTTTTTTTTTTTAAGGGGTGATTTTGGCCTTCGTCTAACCTCACTTCTGTGGTTTTCAAGTCCCTCCTAATTCTTTTGTTATTCGGGATAAGTATCATTTATATCATTTACAAGCCATCGTAATTTATTTGCGTATCTAAAATCCAGAATTGGCATTTAATTTTAATCCTTGCAATAACAACCGAATTAACGTTAGGGTCAGAGCGTCATACCGACTTTAAAGGATTGAGTTCGACTTTAGCAGAAGGATAGAGGAAAAATAAAAAAAAGAGCATTTGCAGAAATAAAAAAAAAAATTACTGTTCTGAACAAATGCTTTCTCTTATTTAGAATTTTTTTTTTATAAATATACACCATAATAATGGTATCTGCAACTTGTCCAAATGCTTAAAATTTTTAAATTTAAATTTAATATTTTTCTTTTAAAAACTCATTTTATTTCTTTTTTATTTATACACATAATTTTTAAAATTTTATTTTATGCAATTTTTATTTTAATAGCCTATTAACATTAATTGTGTAGCCACACTAATTAAGTATTTAAATATTAATGTTGATGAGGGGTTAAAATGGAAGTTAATTATTAAAATTTTTAATTAATTAAATATGTGAATGTTTTTAATTTGTGTTAATTAATGACAATTTAATTTGTACTTACTATTATTTCATGGTTATTATCCATGTCTTGATTATATCTGCTGAAAATAAAAATAAGAGAAAACTGTAATCTGCTCAGCAAATTTCAACTTATCATGTGTGAACATTGAGAACGGATGAATAAACTCAGGAATATACCAATGTTTAATAATGCAAGAGATATATGAAGCAATTGATTGGAATACTACAAGAATGGTCAAATTCAATAGCCGTATGGATATAGCAATGTTGAACTCTCCAGAAGAACTTCATGAAGACATTGGAGAACGAAGGAATAAATTCATGAATATGCCAATGTTTAATAATACTTTTGAATATATGAAACAATTGATTGGAATACTACAAGAATGGTCAAATTCAATAGCCATATGAATATGGCAATGTTGAATAGATCAAAGAACTTCATGAAGAATGATTTGTTCAAGAATCTCAAAAAAAAAATATGCAGAAGTAATAAATGTCATTGAGCATGCGTAAC
>BPLR01016976.1:0-44554 GCA_021605095.1 Caerostris extrusa
AATATTCTTTTCTTGTGCCTTAGCCTCGTGACATGAACCACAGAGAAGCCTGAAGTGCCCTCGGGCTAACAAGGCGCAAAGAGAATGACTTGCCTGCCGATGGCTAAACACTTGGCAGCTTCACGGCTTCAGTCATTGCACGCAGCGAGGGCCGATTGACGGGCCGCGCCACCTTTCAAAATCATTATACTGATTGGTACAGTTGCTTACGTTTGACGACAGGTTAATTATTCGCTAAGATCGAGCAACACAATGGTAGCTACACAGAAGAAGATAAGGGTTAAAATATACAGTTTGTTCGGCAATCACTATCTGTATTATGTTTTTTGATCACTAGTTGGTCACACATATTTGTTGGCTTTTTCTTTTGTTGTGATGTTTTTACTGGGCATATTATCAATTTGCTTCCAAAATAGTTCACACGCCGTTAGAGCGCATAAAGCTTAAGCATGTGAACACTGGATCTGAAAGGCTGGGGTATGCACATTTAGGTGTGTCAAGTCCAAACTGATTTGGGCCATACACCAAATCATGTGGTGTTTTAAGTGCTGATAGTTGGCCATCGTGGTAGGCAGATATCAACAAGCACACACGCAAAATAAAAATGGTTGACAAGTAAAATGTTGATGTGGCCTTAGCCAGCTACGAAGGGAATATTAGATATAAGTATAAAACGATATTAGTTGGCGTTAAATCCCATACTGAAGGACAAAAATAAAGTAGTCGAGCTGCTTCATTGGGTTCATGCATTATGCCCACAGATGTCCAATGAAAAATGTAAACAATGGGACACACTTAATGAACAAATAAGCTTGAGTGGCCGCACACCCTGGCAGATCCCCCAGCTGAAGATGTGGAGGTCTTGCACAGTAATGCATTGCCCTTCTCGAGCGCGGGGCCTTCTCCAGGCTGTCCAGCTGGCTGGACTGATAGGCCCTATTCAGCAACCACTAGCCAAGTGCTGAATAGAACTCCTGCTTTATCAGTTAGAATCCAGATTTCATTTCCTGCAGTAAAGTAGAAATGTAGTCAAGACTTTGTTTATAGCAATTATGTTGTTCTGGTGGAACATTTGGTATCATTTAAAAAGACTCAAACCTGGTTAAATAATAAAATGAAGAAAATACAAAATGTAATTCTTAAAGAACTTACTTGCATATAAATCTTACACCTTCTATAAAAGATTCAGCTGGGGTTCGCGGTGGAGGGGGTTATCTTCGAGAAAGGCTTTCAAACAAATTTTATTACCAGAAGTGGTAGTGTTTCCAGTAACACAACCTATATGCTTCTTGTATACTGAAATACATATTATTACAACACATTTAGACATATATCGGATGACAATTTAAAATTTAAGTTATGCATTATTAAATGAGGATATATTTTTTCAATCCTTCTATTAGCTCACACTCTACCTATATATATCTTGTTCAAATTTTCAATCGTTAATAAAATACTTTTTTTATTCAACCATACTCAAGTTCAAATACATTTTTTAAAAACTTTGTAGTGGATGATACTTGATGTTAAGGCAGTTTTTTAAAATATTAATTCATTAATTAAAATTTGTAATTAATTAATTTTTAGTTTTTTTTTAGATTTAAGTTGCATGTATCTACCAATAGATGGCGCCAGATAAACTTAAAAATGAATCAAAATTATTTATAAAGGACTTTCTGCAATGGAGGGAAAAAGTAGGAATTGACTTTAAAAAAAAAAATTTTATATTACTTGTTTAATTTTTATCAGCACTATTACAATAATAAGTTTTAAGAAAAGGGTTTGAAATTTTACGTTTAAAATTTTAATATTATCATTCAAATAAAGAAATTTATTAAAAAGCAAAATTGTTACTTCTTCAAAATCCTGATTTCGTCTTAAAATTTATTAAAATTGATATCGATTTTTATTCGAAACTTAATTAAAGAATGTATCATTATTCGCAATAGCTCAATTTTATTTTTGCGTGTAAAAATATTCGCTGATCATTGTAAACGAATACATAGCAGTTAATATTTGATTTTGACTTCTCTCGTATAACGAAGTCCTGTTATATATCTTAAACGCTTAATATAGTCTTTTTAAAGAGCGAAAGTGCGAATTTAAATTTCAATATCAAAGAATAAAATTTAATTAAAAGTATGATTTATAATTTTAACAATATATTACATTGTTTCAAATTAAAATCAAAATTTTTTTACGGGCTATTTTTGTTACATTTTATAATACTCTAAAATATTTTTTCATACTAGAAACATAGATTAAATTGGATTACAAACATTTAGAGAACCTATAACATGCATTAATTTTTTACATACAAAATATTTTGATATAAACGACATCTTTAATTTCGTTCTAGTAACAGATTTAGTACTTCTAATGGCAACTATAAATACCGGTAGATTTTAGTGAACAAATCGTTGGTTGATTTTTTTGGTTGATTTATTCCTTTTGAGCTATTTAGCCCCTAGGGGCTCCAGCTCCGATATGACAGGGTAAATACAGTTGAAAAATGAATGAAAATGAATGAATAAAATGCCCAGAATATATTTATAAATATAATAAAAAAACTTTATCTGGCAATCATAAACAACTAAAAAATAAAAATAGAAATTAAACTAAAATTTTGTGCGAGCGTTTTAAATCATTATTGGGAACGTAAGAATCAATCTCCTGAATTGCAGTATTTTCATGATTAACAAGCGTGTCAAAAAATTTAACATAGATGTATTTAAGAAAATCTTTTAAGGAAGGTATGTTAATAGCTTTTTTATAATAGCTATGTTAATAGCTTTATAGATATCAGAATTGCGCATAAACCATTTGGCGGATAGTGATATTTTGTAACGTTTCAAATGTTTTAAATTAGATTTAGCGGCATAGGACCAGACCGGGCAAGCGTATGTGAGAATTGAGCGAAGCATAGCCGTATAAAGAAGAATTTTGTTATCTCTGGTCATGGTAGAATTTCTATTAATAAATGAGTAGACAATACGAAATTTAGTTTTGGTGTGCAGAAAATGTTGTTTCCAAGTTAAATGCCGATCCAGTATAACTTCTAAATATTTAGTTTGACTATTCCAAGAGATAATAGTATTATTGATCTTAATCACGGGTTTTTTACGTTTTTATTTCCAATAGAGAATAAAACAGCTTCAGTCTTATCTACGTTTAAAGCAATTTTCCATTTAATGAGCCAGTTATTGAGAATTTTAAGGTGATTAGTGAGGGTGATAGCTAAGAATTTAGTGTTTTTATTTTTGCAAAGGATTGCAGTATCATCAGCGTAGATAGCAGTTAAGAGTTTAGGATTAGTTGGGATATCAGCTATAAAAATAGAAAAAAAAAGAAGAGGTGAAAGTTTACTACCTTTTGGAGTACCAGACATAATATTTTTGATAGAAGAGTGAGAGTTTTGTTTACTTTAACAGAAAAAGTTCTATGAGAAAGATATGAGAGAATAAGTTTACTGAAGTGAAGAGAAAGTTGAGAATAATAAGTTTATATAACAATCCGTCAATCCAGACTCTATCGAATGTTTTCTGAATATCAAGAAACATACCACTCGTGCAATATTTGTTTTGAAAACCCCCAGTAATAAACTCGATAGTTCTCAGTAGATGATGCGTGGTACAAAGTTTTTTTTTTTCTGAAGCCAAAATGTTCAGCATTTAAAACATTATTTTCAGAACAAAGTCAGTCTTTACAGTTTATTATCAGCCCAGGGAGCCTTAAACTCCTATCTGGTCAAAATGAGTACATGGCGATAAGTAGGAGAAACATGGTTATCAAAAACAGGAAATAAGTAGTTCAGGAAAATGTCCCCAAATTCAAAATTTTAAGAAGAAAATGAATAATATAAAACAGTAAAATAGCAAATTAAAAAGAGATTCCACAGGAGAATAGGGTAAACCGCTGCTAGAAACGATGACGAAAGGACGAGCTCATCTAGGAACTTTGTAAATTGTAAAGAACCGCCCTGGAGAGTTTAGCATTTTCCAGCAGAGTAAAATCGTATCTCGGAAGATTACGAATTTCAGCTCACCGTTCAGCACAATCCCTGTTTACCTGGTTAAATGAGTTCTTAAAACTCTGTTTACTTTTTCAATATTTCGGCATCGACAACTGGTCCCTAATTGTACTGAATTTAAATTTAATTTTAATTTCTTTTTATTTTGTATCTTTTATTATTTTATTTTTATCTTTTTTTTTTTTATCTTTTTTTTTTTTTGGTACCATTTAACTGAATTTTTAGAAACTTTATCTTGTATTTCTACTAGCAGCCAATTAAAATTTAAAGCATATTTATTAATTAAGATGAGGTTTTGGGGTATTTCCCCATTTGGTACTCTGTAATCGGTACGCCAGTTGCCACGGTTTTCATCATTCGGAATATGTTCAAGATTTGTATAGAAATTTTCAGCAAGCTTGAGCATAAAATATTGAATAGAAGGGTGGGCAAGACTGTGACGAATGTCATCATTTCTAAAATACCACGGAGAATCAGTAATTATTCTTAGAATTTTATTTTCAAGTCTACTAATGTATTTAATGTCGTACCTTGCAGCAGAACCCCAAACTGGGCAAGCATACGTGATAATATTTTCAGAACGAATCGTCCACGGAAATAAATGAAATATATTGTCGTTTTTTAAAATTGTGAGTGGTATTTTATGGATCAAAGGGATTGATTAGCAAAATTAATTTTATTTCATGTTTGCACATAATTACTTATTTAGAATGGTTTAATATTATTTAATAATGTTTTGAAGACTTACATGTATTCATCTTTGTGCCTTCAGTACATGTGGAATCTATGACATTCAGCATATCTTGCACAATGGGATGCGATTCAAGGTTGCATTCTCTCGCACCACTGCGCATGCATTCTAGAAATTCGTTGTTCTCACTGAAAAATTATCACACACTAATTGTACGAATTTTAAAAAAGACCCAAAAATAAATTAAACTAAGTTTTAATTCTGAAATTGAAATATGAATCGAATCGTATTTTGACGTAATATGATGTATTTTGACGTAAAAGGGCAATGTAAAATAATTAATTACTAATTTCGAATATTATTTTGATAAATAAAGAGAAGAATCAAACTTACGCACAATAACTCAATGATAAATGACAATCAAATTTCGTCTTTTGCATACATATCAATTCACATGATACAATCGTCAGAACAACTAAAAGGAAAGATTAAATGTATTAATGATTAATATAATCCTTTAAGAAATTAATAATCGTGTACTCAGCTAATTTGCTTTTTTGTAATATATTTTAATAATTTAAAGTTAAACACAGAATGCTTGCGAAGAACACTTCAAAGATTGCTTAGAACAAATGGCTATTGGGCAAATCCATAATATTGGCCATCCACAGAAAAGCATGGCTCGCAATGAGGCCGGTAGATAAGGCATTCGACTGTCTAAGGTGGCAAAATTTAGAGTAGCTAAAGAGCCTGAATTAGAGTGCTAAAAGGAAAGAAATTAGCAAATAAAAAGACAAACACAGCCCACAAAATTATGTTTCGTTTACTTGGATACAGAAAATAATGCAACAGAAAGGGACAGTTCAGCATCTAGCTTATATTTCATCAAGTGATATAAGATTTTTAACATATTAATCCGATAAGTTAGGAACTTTCATCCATAAGTCTTAATTTATCTCAGCCGCCAAGTTACTATATTACCGCTAGCTTATTATTTTTCAAAAGAATTAATATTGGATGAATCCTTTGACAATTTTATCATAGAAGCTGAGTATTTAGCCGATTAAACAGAAGTAGAAAACACTTTGAATTGACTGCACCACATCTCGTTCGGACAACAAAATGAAATTTTTCATATGAAAGTTTAGACGAGATCTGAAAAAAAGTTATTCGAGAATATGCAGGAAAGAAATTTTGAATGAGGTTGTTTTAGTTTATTTTTAAATTTTACATATTTTTGAAGAAGTTTTGTTTATTGTTTTAAGAGTATATTTGCATTATCTCTGACAATAGTAGGCACTAATATCAATTTGTAAGTCCGTGTTGTCTTTAGGTGGTTAAAAAATGTGAATTTCGTTTTGCACTAAAACTATTTTCCTTAAATCTGTTTTAGTGTTGTTGTCATAATTCAATTATATAAATTTATTTTATAATTCTTATATTGAGCATTTATAGCGGGTTTTTTTGAGATATCAAAAGCGCTTGGATGCATCCTTCTCGTATTGTCCAATAATAACTTAATTGATATATTGTAGAATTTCACTATACTTTTGATAATTAGGTCTAATTATAAAATTTCCAAAATCTTCTTAACGTTATAAACATTAGTAAATTCATCATAAATTTGAAATAGAATTTGCTCTATGGTTATTAAAATTTTCATTTTTGCTATCGCATGATAAGTTAGTAAATATAAAATTTATTCGCGTATATCTGCGATAGCAGTTGCATTCTAATTACATAATATTACAAGTAATATAAAAAAAATCCTACATTTTTTTCACTATATTGCAGAAAGTCCTTTATAAATAATTTTCCTTAATTTTTTTAAATTTATCTTGCGCCATCTATTGGTAGATATATGCAACTTAAATCTAAACAAAACTAATTAAATTTATTTACTGAATTAATATTGAAAAAAATGTATTAACATCAAATGTCATCCACTACAAGTTCAAAAAAAAAAATGTATTTGAACTTGAGTGGATGAATAAAAAGTATTTCATAAACGACTGAAAATTTGAACAAGATATATATAGGGAGAGTGTGAACTAATAGTAGGAATTGAAAAACATAGGAAACTCTCAGGTTATGGAATAATATCCTTCATTAAAAATTCGTGCTAATTAAAGTAATTAATATATTCTTCATAAGAATTATTTATTAATAACATTAAATGTATTTTAAATAAGCATTCATAAAATCTAAATCTAAAATCTAAAGAAAATAAGCATTCATAAAATGAAAAAAATCATTTTAAATTTTTAAATTCTTAAATTTCTTTAAGGATATAAGACGTAATAATATAGCTTTTTAATGCATTCCCACTTAGTTATGAGAAATTGCAAATTTACATAAGAAATTACTTTTATTTTAAGCGTTCCTAACAAAAACACAAAAAAACAGTATTTAATTATCACTTACTTGCAAATGAGAAAGTAAAAAGTATCTTCATTTTATTGTTGATTTTATTTCCACAAAAAAAGGTCTGTGAACAAATTGTCAATTTTAAAGTAAAATGCCTGACTTTCTTCAAACTCTAAAAATCAATGAATTCATGTGTCGTGATAGGAAGTAAATAAGTTTTTCCTTTACAATTTCCTGTTCCGTTACAAGTACTTTATTTCACTTCTCGATTAAAACGAATTTCATGATCATTGCTTTCTCCTATTGAAATCTCCTATTTTCATCCTTGGGACAAAGGATTTTTACATTAACCAAAATGAAAACCACTAATGGGGCTGTTTAGTTAAGTATGACGACAAAAATTCAGGGTGATTATCGTTAAAGTCCCACTCACTTTAAAAATGCTGTGATAAAAGAGCCACTGGTCACAATGAGTTCAAATTTGAAATGAAGATATTTTAAGAAAAGGGAAACGGTATGACATCAAAGAAAGTTCCAAGAATGTTCCACCGATTTTTGTCATCAATTTATTTTTAATATCGCAATATACTGCAATAGTTAGAGCGCAAGCTCATGTGTTGCAATAAATTTATTAAAAATACATTTATATAATGTCTCAGATACCACACTTAATGCAAGCTTGGGTTGCTCGTGTTTGCCACTATATCTCCAAACAAAGTCTCTGTAGTTCAGAACCGAAATCTTTTCATGGATGAGGGAGGTGGGATATCATACCATATAATTCCCATGGACCTGAGGGGAAAGTTGCACAAGTTATAGCGGCATGCTTTACAAACCATGCCTACATTTATTATATATATATATTGATTGATTAACTTTTCTTAACATAAATTATAGTTTAAAAAATTAAATACACGCTTTTTAGAGTTAATCAAACTAAAAAGTAAAAACAATTGTTAACATAAGAATAAAATTACTGACGAGAAAATTAATGTCACTGTTCTAAAAGCGTGGGGTGCTCGATATCAATCGTTATAATTTTTCACTAGTTTCATTCCGAAATGAGAGTTAGTTTAAAAATGTCATACAAAAAACCCCACGTTTTAAACTATAATTTATTTTTACTTTTTAGTTTGATTAACTCTAAAAGCGTGTTTTTTAGTGTTTTAGTGTCGTCGGTCCTTGATAAGTCTACAACGTTTAAATTAAACCGATCGCTTAAAGTAGGGCAAAAACCGAGCCCAAAGAATCAGTTACAAACAAACATACAGGTGAAACTAATAAAAAGCGTATTAAAAATATATGATTTCATTTGTTTAAAAGTGCAAAGATTGCATTATTTGAAAACTAAAACATATATCTTTTAACATTTATTGATATGATTTTTTTCCAACAAATAACAATCAAATCCATAATAGGGATCACAATCGTAGCAATACTGTGAATAGACAAGATGATAAGGTGAAAGTAATGTGTGGTCCGACAGTTGAGAGTTTATGCATGCTGTAGGAAAACGGTAATAGAACAGAGAAACCACTATTTACCATATAAGTTGGATTAATGCCATCAGTTGCAATATTTTTATTTCGATCCACTTCCTCGCAAGCCTTTTCACCAACATAACTGAAGGAATAATTAATCGTTTTCGAAATAACATTGCACATAGAATTGATGTTATAATCAGCGCAATTATTTAATATATCACTGTACATAGAAGAAAAGAATTCAATATATATAATTTACATTTCACATAAGATACAGTATTTTGGGCAAGTTTCTTTTTGTCTACCTTGCTGCTGTTCATGCATTGCATTTGCTCCTCTTCTAAAAATTTTCCAAGTTAGAAGCTCTCGCCTGCCACCATGACAAACCATCAACATTATTAAAGCACAAGAAAGGAACTGCCAACATAAAGAACAGCTTCCTTTTTTCTACTTTGCTGTTTCATGCACTGTATATTTTTCCTCATTTGAAGCTTTTCTAGGATAGTAGCCTGCGGCTGCCACCATGCTATATCATCAACATCACCAATGCTCAAGAAAGAAATTGCTACCACAAAGAACAATTTTCTTTTCTACTTTGCTGCTATCTCATGCACTGCATTTATCTCCTCATCTGATGTTTATACCTGATAGAGGCTTGCGGCTTTCTTGTAACCAAGGAGTTTCGTTAAATACAAATTTGTTTTTGTTGTACGATACACTAAAAATGTAATTTTTATTTTTAACTGAATGAATTATTAGGAATAGCTTTCATTGAGCTTCCATGGGATGGTAATTATAGAATATCCATCCCATGGTTATTATAGAAATTATAGGTTATGGATTTCAATTCAAGAGACTAGATATTTTTTTTATGCAGTATAAATGAAATAGATTTAAAAAGGAGGATTAATAATTTAATTTAGAGATTTATGTGTTATATTTAAAAGTAGATAAGAAATGATTCGGAGACTATAGAATTTGTATCTGATATATTAATGTAAGTTTTCAGATCATTAAATTTGCTATTTCCAGAAATTCATTTCCTACTTTAAAATTTGATATAATACATATTAAATAATGTCTAATTAAAAACTATTATCATTTTAAGTATTTTGAATGAAACTAATATGCTGGTCAAATGTTTCTTGTCTATAGGTTTAAAAATCTGTTTTAAATTGAAAAGAGCATGTGTCTCAGTAGATAACAACAACAAAAAAATATAGTATAACTAGTAATTAATTCAGTGTATAAGACAAATCTAATTTGTTCTGAGAAACATTGAAATTGATCAATACTATCCACACAATTGCGTTCACTTTCGAAAAGCTCTAAATCTCAATTTATTGAGTGAAAATCCAATTTTAGCGTCCTATAGTGACTAGAAATGCACCTTTTTTTCTACGTAAAATAATCTAGTGACAAAAATACAGGGAAAGTGTTATATATATTACCAAGAAAAGTTATTCTTACAACATCAATTTTGCAAAGCCATATAAGACAAATAATTTTTATAAGCCAAACAATATGACAACCATCTTAAATAGTTAAATAAACAATGCAGCTCAATACAGTATTTGAGATTGGCCAAGCATCCTGGACAAATTGGGGCAGGATATCGTCTCTAAACTAGCTGTTTTGGACCAAATCAGATCGGTGTGCTTGCAGTGGATTCCTCCCATGGGGCATCTACGGAAATGAAATTGCAGATCTACTCGCTAGAAAGGTTGCGAATTTCCCAAAGCTTCTTCTTCCAATCTGTTAGCTTCAGAGGTTCATTCCATGACTTTAGCCAGAGCGAATACCGCTTGGAGATCGCTACCAATTCATGCATGGTACACCGCTAAATATCCTGGTATGTCCTTGCAGTGCTCCTGTCCTACATCTGCTCAAACGGCTGTAGCTAGACTAAGGACTGGCCACACTAATAGTTTGACCTTCAATGGAGACGAGAAGACATATAACCTTTGTCATTGTTCGGCCATCGCGTCTCCCTCTCATCTCATCGATTGTATTGGTACCTCTGTGAGGCAACTGTTGAATGAGGGGTGGACCGTTTACGATCTATTGATGCAGCATGATCTACTGGACTTGGCTTAGGATTCTAAATCAAGGGGATAAGCAACAACAATAACAAAAAACATGAATTCGTTATCTACTTTGGATATAAATGGTGTAATAAGAAATTCTGTAACGAATATCTTTCTTGTAGAGCACATTAGTGATATCCCAAATGTCCCTCTCCCAAACGCATCAAAACCATTGAATTGGTAAAAAACATTGAATTGTAGGTAGTCACTCGTGTGGAAATAATGTATAAAGACACATGTATTTGTGTGAAAAATAAAGTAAATGCTAATTTAAATCTATATATCTATATTTTAAAACTGAAACAGAAACATTACTAATCAAATCCATTTGATTAAGATGCCTTTTACATTACCCCCAAAAAGTAGACAATTTTAGAAATGCAAATTTTTATGTTAGTTTCTAAATTTAAAAAAAAGCAGAACAGTCTGATCTGTGACCAACTATCAGGCGTATTTCTCATAATGTCCAATTTTATTTTTGTAAAAATCTACATTATATATTAATTATAGTATTTCAGTTAAACAGAAAATAATCGTTTCATAATATATCTATATTTTAATTTTAAGTTTTTTTTTTAATTATAATAATTTTTGTAATAATGTTAAACGGGCTTTAGACTGTTTTAGAGTATATGTTGCAAAATTAATAAATGTAGAAATTAAGTCAAGTTAAATTTAGATTAGTCTTCAAACTTACTAATTAAGTTAAGTTTAGTTAAGCCTATGTGTATCAACTGGAAAACTGTGATCATGATTTAGTTTTTAGAACGAGTTGAAAAATTAGAGTTTTTTTTCCTTAGTTCGCGTTCACAAAGGGAGATCACATGAAATTCACCATGAAAGTGAAAATAAAAATGTAAGAACAATAATATGGCAGTACTCATAAATATTAATATATATATTTTTTTATTTCCAATGGCAGGCTACAATAAGTAATAAAATAAGAAAAGAAAAAAGAACACAAAGGACATGAAAACAACAACGAAAAATCAAAAGAAATCACATAGTGACATGTTTAGCCCATAAGGCCCCAGCCTCCCAGTAACGACCCTACACAGTAGAGGAAACAAGTGCAGGGCAGACAGGAAGGTGAGATGAATCAATGTCCTCTCCAAAACTGCACAGCATGCATTTTGAGCTTGCAAATATTTTCATACGAAAAAGATGATTGGCCCTACAATCATGGCCCGTCAGGAGTCTGAAAAGGGCAACAGCTTTAAACCTGGGCTGATCAGGGATGTTTAAAATAAAGTTAAATCAGGTTTTAGATGAGTTGCCTTCAAGTAGATTATAAGTCTTATTATTGAAGAAGAAATACCGTGCAAAATGTACCTACTTGCAAATAATTCTTAAAACTTTTTCCTCGTGAGATAGAGATGAATTTAGTGTAGAGTGGAAACTAGAAATTTTATTTTTGATAGAAAAGTAACAAGCACTGTTACTTGAGACAGATTTAGAACCAAGTACACAACTTGCATGTTTCTTGTACACTGAAAAAAATAAAAAAATAATTTAATTAAATTTTGAATGTTTATTTTTTTTTAAATTTTAATATTTTAAATAATATTTAGATTTTAAATATATATATATTTAAAATCTAAAATTATTATATATATATATATATATGTTCTAAGTCCAGTCACATTAATGTGACCACTGTCAAAAGCCAGAATATAAACTCTTGTATATTCTGGCTCTAAGTGGAGTATGGAATGTGGTATTAAGTGGTATTTAAGTGGTTTTAAGTGGAATTCTTTTTATACACTCCACTGCAATGTTCTGCCACCTGCCTTTTGTGATTGGTTATTTCACGTTGACGTCGAAAGTAGGTGGTGGGCACATTAATGTGGTGTATATATATATATATTTAAAAGCAACTTCTAAAGAAGGGATAAATGCTTACACTTTTAAGTAATGGTATTGACTAGCTATTCCAATTTAAACAACTTTTCTGCTTTGATCAATATCTAAAATCATTAATTCTATACAATTCTACACAATAACAGAAAATTCAAAATACAAATTACCAATTTTTTACTGTTATTTCTGATTTTCTTTTTAAAATATTTTTTTTTTTTTTAAAATTTACAACTATCTGTTTTATTGCGTTGATCAAGTTTCTTTACGTTTAAACTTTAATATTTCTTTATCTGCAAAGCATTTTATTATATATTAAGGCAGGAGCTTTCAGGACCTTCGAGTCCAAGTGATGCAATCGCAGCCAAACGTTGAGTTGTAATATTTTTAAGAATCTAAAATAATTATCATATACAGAATCTTCATCATCGGCACAACCGCCCCAGGGTGGACCAAGATCGTCTGCCTACTAGTAGATTTCGAGACATGGGATGGGTTTTTTTTTTACACGGTAGGGTTGTCAGCCCTACGCCTACCGCTCTACATTAATATCTACATTACTATTACAGCATTTTTTCTTGTTTCCTCTACTATGTATGGTCGTTACTGGTTACTGGGAGGCTAGGGCCCTTATGGGCTAAACATCTCACTATGTGATTTCTTTCGATTCTTGTTGTTGTTTTCATGTTCTTTGTGTTCCTTTTTTTTTTATTTTATTACTTATTTTAGCCTGCCATTGGAAATAATAAAAAATATATAATACATAATATCAGAATAAACATCAGGATATTTTATGGATATTTTCAGAAATATATTCTTCTCTTCGTGGGAATTAAATAAGGCAACTTATTAAAGAAAGAAACAGCCCGACTCATGGCTCAGAAGTAACGCTCACTGCTGATGAGCATTAGAGCTGAGGTTCAATCCGCTGGCGGCATTGTTGTAAACATGTATCAAAAACGAGGAGAATCGATGACGTTTGTGATGCCCAGAAATGTGTCACATTAGTCCAACTACTTAGTGCCAATTTTACAGATTTCCTCACATACCATACGCAAATGCGGAGTAGTCCCCCCTTGTAATTCCTCCCGGAAGGCTGTGCCATATGTCTTCAGCGACTTGAGTCAAATCAGACTTTTACCTACGGGTGATCCATCACAACAGTAGCTGCCCCTTTTCCATCCATCCATGACTCATGGGATCATAGTGTATCGTACAACAAAAAACAAATTTGTATTTAACGAAACTCCTTGGTTACAAGATAGCCGCAAGCCTCTATGAGGGAAAAACATGCATGAGCAGCAAAGCAGTGCATGAGATAGCAGCAAAGTAGAAAAGAAAATTGTTCTTTTGTGGTGGCGATTTCTTTCTTGAGAATTGTTGATGCTGATGATTTAGCATGGTGGCAGCCGCAGGCTACTATTCTGGAAAACTTTAAATGAGGAAAAATATACAGTGCATGAAACAGCAAAGTAGAAAAAGGAAGCTTTTCTTTATGTTGGCGATTCCTTTCTTGTGCTTTGATAATGTTGATGGTTTGTCATGGTGGCAGCCGAGAGCTTCTAACTTGAAAAAAATTTTAGAAGAGGAGCCGTCCCGCGCTGACAAACACTGAGAATTAGTCACAGCACAACAGCTTTAATATGATGAAAAAGTTATCATTTAAAAAAGGAAACTTAATTCTTTGTCGAGTATGAAGAAACAAAAGTCGATTTTAATGAAATTAAAAGAATTGGAAATGCTTTATAGAAAGCCAATCACACACAATATTTGCATCTCTAACCAATATGGTAACTAACAATTATTTTTTTAAGAAAACGACTGCTTTAGATTGTTTCAGATATTTTTCATGCTTTATTGAATTGATTGCTAATTTTCGAGAGAAATCGTTTTCTTAATTTTATTTCACTTTATTTACTTTATTTCTCTTGAGTAAGTCAGATATTTTTTTTTTTGTTCACACAATTCTTGCAAATTATCTTCTTTTGCACCACCATTATCTGCAGTTTATATATATTAATTATCTACAATTACATTATTCCATTGAATGGGTTTTAAAAATAAGAAAACTAATGTTGAATAAAGATCCAAAACGAGAAATATGAATACAAAACTTTATCGTAAATCATTATGGATTATAAAATGGAAAAGTCGATTTTTATCATGCTAACTCTTTGTAAACTTAAAAATTATATGCACTGCTTACCTGATTGCCAAAAAAGCACAAATAATTTTCACCATAGTTTTGAACTTATAGCAGTTCTTGCACAGGTTAATGCAATATAAATCGACTTATTTGAGAAGGATCAAAGTTTCCATGACTCAAGGGAAGTTAACAAGTTTTTCCGTTAACATTTCCGTTTACGCTGCAAATATTTAAATTTCAATGTATTAAAATAACCTTCATAACTAAAATTTTTTCTATTTTTATACAGAAATTTTATTTTCACTTAGTCTATCAAAAATTTAGCAATACTCAATGCAATAGACAGTTCAATTAAATAGCATGATATATACATGCTAATATTAAATCGAAATGTAGAATAAAAGTTATATTTAATGATCATCTGAATAATCAGCAATGGAATAATATAAATGAATCTGTCAGGTAAATGCTATATATATATATATATAATGGTAATTATACTGTATTTCAAAGAATGAGTTTCTCATTTGAAACAATTTGATTTTTCTGCTTGATGATGTAGCCAATGTTTGTGGTTTTGTTTCAGATTTAAAATGTGCAGCATCAAGAAGAACTTGTAGAACGGCCAAATGATGAGTTAGTTAAAAATTTATTTAATATAAAGGTGCAAAGGCATGACTTTGTATGGAAACGAAAATCAAATACCCGAATCAAACTAAATAATCCAGAAAGCCATTATCACATTTCCATCTTTATATTTAGCTGAATATGGATTTAATTATATGAATGATTTGCTGCTGAATCAACGAAGTCCGTTGTATGTAACACAGATGGAAGACTTAAGACAGAGAAATTGGAAAACATAAAATCCACACTTTGAATACATACATACATTTGCATACAAGCATAACTCTTTGCAGCAAGCATTAAACGCAAGAATTTCACTAAATTTAAATAATTACTTAAAATTAAAATAATAAAAAAAAAAAAAATCTTTCATTAAAACTATTTCGTACGGAAATTATGTTCTATATTATATGAATTGGAAGTTTACTTTGTTTCATCAAAAATATCTCAGCGAATTCTTCCTAAACTTTAGCATTTAATTTTTCATGGGACAAATTAGTTTTCGAATATTAAAAATTATGTAAGTTGCATATCAGGTATAAGTATTTTTTAAAAGATTTTGGGAGTCATGGCTCAAAAACGATTGTGAACCACTGATTTAACGAGATAGAGATAAGGTTGTGAAACACTAAGGGCCGGAGTTTTTACTATAGGCTAACTAGGCTTTAGCCTAGGGCCTCAAGATCAAGAGGGGCTACATTCAAATTGTTAGCAAAGTTAGAATGACACTATTCTAAAAACAGTAGACGCTAAAACACTGAATCAAAAATAAGGAGTAATTCTACACATATGACTAATAAACAGATATAAAAATGTATTGGTTAAATACAACGCGTTCGGCTCAGTGGGTCTCTCCGTTTGTATATGTTATATTGCATCAAAAGTATAGTCCATACGCTCACTGATTACTATGACAAATATTTACATGCCTTGTGCTACTAAGCTGTTTTTTGTTCTTGCATAAATGGAGTGCAGATTGGTGTAGATTGGAACAGACAAACGAACAGGCCTATTGACATCCTGACATTCGGTAATATTCGTATTACTTCAATAATATGAAATACGTGTTAATGTTATTAAAAAAAAAAGTAAAATTCTCATTTGCTATTAGAAAAATCTCATTTGCTATTTGAAAAGATTCTTATTTGCTATTAGAAAAGATTCTTATTTGCTATTAGAAAAGATTCTTATTTGCTATTAAAAGATTCTTATTTGCTATTAGAAAAGAACAGATTCTTTTTTTTTTTATTTGTTATCCGTGCCACATTTTTTATATATTTTTGCTATATTTTTGTATTATATAGGCATTTTTGCTTATCCAACGGCCACACCATGCTGAATATACCGGTTCTCGTTAGATCACCGAAGTCAAGCATCATTGGGTGCGGTCAGTACTTGGGAGGGTGACCACCTAGGAACATCGCGTGCCGTTGGCATTCACAAATTTGGGACCTGAATGGCCGAGTGTGACTGGCGCTCGGTGCCACAGGTTTCGGGTTCGAATCCCGGCGGTGCCATGGCTGTTTGTAGGGGTTCGGAATCCACTTTAAGCCGTAGGTCCCGGTCTCCTATCACTGTAAGAGCGTCATGGAGCCAAAAGTCAGACTTCTACCTACGGGTGCTCCATCACAACAGAAGCTGCTTCCTTCCCTTCAATCATGAGTACGTATGGGCTAGTGAGATTGGCCAGCAAAAAGTGGGAATAAGAAACAACAACAAACAACAACATTTTTTATAAAGATTTGTATCAATTGCAACATGTTTCATTTAACATATTGATATACATCACAGTAATGATGTATTTTATTATCTCTCATGTAATTTACAAACTTAAAAATGAGAGGTGAAAGGGTGGGAGGAATAGCCTAGGGCATCTTTTCATCTACATCCGGTCCTGGATTAACGAGGTATTATGGTTAAACATTGTTGTCTACTTTCAAATAACAACCACATTGAAGCAATCTTTTACCATGGAAAGAAAAACACATATTAAATGTATTAGCTGAAAACAAGTAGTTTTGATTCTCGCGTGTACTGATATCTTGGAAAATAAAGAACTACGCCTTCGTTACATGTTTAGAAGTGCAGATTTTTATTACCAGAACTAAACACAAAATGTAAATTAAATAACTTGTTCAATGCACGACTACTTAAGCAACATGATAATTAACAAGTTAAAAATAAGCTTTGGAGGTAAAGTGATAACACTCGTAGAAGTATTAAGGACAATAAATGCTGTGAAAATTCCATCTGGTGCAAATATTGTGTCATAGATAGACCACGACGATCAATATACTTCCTCAAATTTGAGAATTAAATGCACACTGGATTTTTTCCCCCTTTTAATTCAAAATTATTTTTTTGATGAATGCTAGTTGCTGGTTACGAAACTGACCTTCTAATATTATAAAAAAATTTATTAGCTGTGTTCGAGCCTACGCGCAAGGATACCATTTAGCGCCGAAAAAGTGTATGCATGCGCATGCGCATGCGTGCGCAGAACTCCGAGTCTGTTTAGTGTAGTGCCAGATCGGCAAGAGTCAAACAGCCTGGCTGTGTGTGGCCGTGGCTGTTAATTAATAAAGTGTTTGTTTTTAATAAGTGTGGATCATTATTGTGATGTGAGTGTGATTCAAAACATACAGTCCACTGCTTGAGTGCATCTGTGAGTTCTATTGACGAGAACAAGCTGAAAATAAGTAGTTTTGATTCTCGTGTGTACTGATATCTTGGAAAATAAAGAATTACGCCTTCGTTACATGTTTAGAAGTGCAGATTTTTATTACCAGAACTAAACACAACATGTAAATTAAATAACATGTTCAACGACCACTTAAGCAACATGATAATTAACAAGGTAAAAATAAGCTTCGGTGGTAAAGAGATAACACTCGTAGAAGTACTACGTGCATTAAATACTGTGGAAGTTAAATCTGGTTCAAATGTTGTGTATTTAGGAGGATTATTGGGAAGGCCATCATCTTGCACGGAAATATGATTCATATCATCAGAATCCATTTTTTTCATCCGGACCAATTTCTTCGAGTCTGTTTAGTGTAGTGCCAGATCGGAAAGAGTCAAACAGCATGGCTGTGGCTGTGGCTGTTAATTAATATTGTTAAGTTTTTAATAAGTGTGCATCAATATTGTGATGTGTGTGTGTGATTCAAAACATACAGTCCCACTTCTTGAGTGCATCTGTGAGTGCTATTGACGAGAACAAGCTGAAAATAAGTAGTTTTGATTTTCGTGTGTACCGATATCTTGGAAAATAAAGAATTACGCCTTCGTTACATGTTTAGAAGTGCAGATTTTTATTACCAGAACTAAACACAACATGTAAATTAAATATTATGTTCAATGCGACCATTTATGCAACATGATAATTAACAAGGTAAAAATAAGCTTCGGTGGTAAAGAGATAACACTCGTAGAAGTACTACGTGCATTAAATACTGTGGAAGTTAAATCTGGTTCAAATGTTGTGTATTTAGGAGGATTATTGGGAAGGCCATCATCTTGCACGGAAATATGATTCATATCATCAGAATCCATTTTTTCATCTGGACCAATTTCTTCGCAAGCTTTTTTTGAGTAGTCTGTTTTGAGCAGCGGTGAGTCGTTGACGAAATAACAGTGCCTCTTCACCACAAGCAGTATTGATTTTGTAATCAATACACTCATTTAGATTATCCCTGTATCTAGAATAAAAATATTCATTATTTATATTTACATGGCTCGTACTTATGATTCAATGTTTGTTTTATTATTTAAAAACAAACGTAATACAACCTTTAATAGAAAATATTTTTTCTTTCTAATGCAGCTTTTAAACACTTAGACAGCTTGGTCTTGGATGCCATAAGGCATGCGCTGCCCAGACGTTACTCACTTTGCATTACCCAGGGGGCGCGTGTAACTTGAAGATAAGTCACGGACGCGGAGTAACAATGCCCCCGCAACGCTCTACGATCATATTAGACCGGGACCTACGGTTGAAGTGGATTCCGAACCACTACAAGCTTCCATGGCACCGCCGGGACTCGAACCCAAAACCTGTGATACCGAGCGCCAGAGAGCTAGCCACTCGGCCATTCAAGCCCTAAATAGAAAATATGCCAGGACACATATCCAATTAAAATTACAAAGAACAACTTGTCTTCTCATTGAATGATTTTAAAAAGCTAATTATTCAATTCCTTCGATTAGCTCATACTCTCCCTATATATATCTTGTTCAAATTTTCAATCGTTCATAAAATACTTTTTATTCTTCCACTCAAGTTCAAATACATTTTTTTAACTTGTAGTGGATGACAATTGATGTTAATACATTTTTTTTTAGATTTAAGTTGCATGTATCTGCCAATAGATGGCGCCAGATAAACTTAAAAAAATTAATGAAAATTATTTATAAAGGACTTTCTGCAATATAGAGAAAAACAAGTAGGAATTGACTTAAAAATTTTGACTTTTTTTTATATTACTTGTTTTTTAATGCAAAATGCACGCTAAGAAATAAAGAAATGTGGCCTTTACTCATAATTAACTAGAGCTCTTTTTAACTAATGATAATCAATAAACTTATGAGAATTATAGAAATTTATTTGGGAATCTAATCCGAGATTTTACATCATGCAAATAATTCATTTCAATTAAAATTAAATCTTTTTTTATACACTTAAGAAATATAAGCATGCTATATTGAACGATATAGCATGAACAATATTGAATAACAATATTGTTCAATATATTATATTGAAGGATATCTGGTGATCTGTCGCTTGGTCCTACTAATAGAAAAGTACTTCCACTTTTGAAGAGATTAGTGCAGGGGTGGCCAACCCAAATGATTTTGCAGGCCACTGGCATCAAAACTTCGCGGGCCGCATGTAAAATTATACATCCCCATATTAGATTTAGACCCACTATAGACATTTTTGGTGTGAAAAATTGAAACACAATGAGTTATTATTATTGTGTTTATTGTTACTCTTACATGTAAACATAGAGGGCCTGATAGCTGAGTGGTTGGCGCTCTCGCGCTCGGTACCACAGGTTTCAGGTTTGAGTCCCGGCGGAGCATGAATATTTGTTATTTTTTCAATAATGATACTACACTCATGTCCATAAATTAAGGATAATTCAGAATCACACAGAAATTGAACTCTAAAATAAAAATTTCACCTGTAGAATTATCACACACATCTTGAAGAAGAATATGCAAATTACAGGAAACCACCAGATGGCGCGGATAGTACATCACAATGACGAGAGTGTAAGAGAGGGGTATATAAGGAATGGTGGCAAAGAAGTAAAATTGTTCACAAGCGCTTTAAAAGCCTTTCAGTGCAATAACCGCATAGTTATGGCACAAAGGAAGCATTTGGATGATTTTTTACGTGGTAAAATTATCGGACGACTGGAATGTGGACATACCCAGCTGGAAGTATCCGAGTACCTTGGAACTCTCAGGCTTTGGCAAAGATTCCAAGATGATGGTAATGTGAGTAGATGTTACAGAACAGGTCGCCCCCGAGTTACAACGCCGAATGAGGACCGGTATTTAGCAGTTACTGCCAAAAGAAACAGACGGAGCACAGCATCGGACCTGTCTCGTCAGCTCTCTTCAGCTACCGGTACGACAGTTTCAAGGCAGACCGTGCACAGACGCTTAGGGCACATTGGTCTATATGCTCGTAAGCCTGTCAGATGTGTTCCACTTACCGCAACTCACTGTCGCCCGCGATTAACCTGGAGTAGAGAGCATGCATTGTGGACACCGCAACAGTGGTCTTGTGTGATGTTTTCCTACGAGTCCAGGTTTAGTTTGCAGTCTGATTCTCGCCGGACTTTCATATGGAGAGCGCCAGGTACCCGTTACCACCAAGAGAACACCATTGAACGACACAGTTACGGTGGTGCAGGATGGCTCGTTTGGGGAGCAATTATTCTTGGTTCCAGAACTGACCTGCATGTTCAGAGTGTAACGATGGTAGGCCACATCTATCGGGATGTTATTCTGGAACAACATGTACGTTTGTTTCGGGGCGCCGTGGTTTTCGGGCGCGTCGTCATCCATAAACAGAAATTCAGTAAATTTCTGTTTATGGATGCGCCCGTCCTCACCGTGCAAACATGGTAGACGAATGCCTTCAATTGGAGGATATCATCCGTATGGATTGGCCAACATACTCACCGGACTTGAATCCAATAGAGCATGTGTGGGATATGCTTGGCCGACGAATTGCACCCCTCAACCCCCTCCCACCTGTCAACCGGAACTTTGGAGGGCATTGCTTGATGAGTGGTGTAATATTCCCCAAGATCCGATTGATAATTTGATACTCAGCATGCCTAGGCGTTGTAAGGCCTGTATTGCATCGTCCGGGAGACATATTCCATATTAACCATCATACTAACCATGTTATATTGTTTTTTTGTAAATAGGTTCTTTTTTGAAATTTGCTCCAGGGAGAAAAAATCGCAATTTTTATTAATTATGTCAAACATATAGCATCTTTTTTGCTCTTTACCTTTTGTTTAATAAATAGATTTTACAAATAAGTCAAATTTGTTTTGCTCCTGACTCTTTCTTTGCCTGAACTTCATTATCCTTAATTTATGGACATGAGTGTAAACACACATTGTTAAGAAATGCATAACTCTAAAAATGAAATATAAAAATATATAAATATGAATTAAATAAAAAACTAGTTTTACTAGTGTCATATTTGTTACTCCACTCTTTCATTTAGCTTTTACAAATCGATGCGCGTACAATATGAGTTCGCAGAATGTAATTTTATTATTCTGCGAACTCATAAAAAAAAAATGCATACACATAAAAATAAATACATATATAAAACTGGCAGTATCTGTCATATATTGACAAGAATATTATTTTAAAATCAAAGTTAATTTCTTTCTCTTAATTTCAACAGATAATTTTTAAATATATGGATGCACGCATAATGCATTTTTTTAATACATTGGTTTCCACTACTTTGGGCATTATAAAATAAATATATTTTGTAAAAGCGATGGCAAATATTCAAGGCGTGCCGCGAGTTGGCCACCCCTGGATAAGCGGATCCGAGATAGATTAGCGAGAAAGATTAACTCTCGTCAATTAATTTTAATATAATACCGTGTCCAAAAAGTAAGACCAATTTTCAATTTAAAATTCCGAGGAGCTTATGGAATTTAATTTTTTTCTTTTCATTTTTAGGTTGTTGGCACTGTCCTTGGCATCTGTGTGAAATTTGACGTCAAAATATTCATTAGTGTTTGAGTTACGCTTGGCTTTGTGAAATGCTAAAACTGATTCCGGTGACTTTTGAAATGTCTGAATTAATTGAGCAAACAACTTGCATTAAATTTTGTTTGCGGAAACGTATAGAATGTTACAGAAGGTATTCGGTGAGCATTCCTATATCGGAAAAGAAATGTTTAAAGTGGTATAAACAGTTCAAAGAAGGCAGATAACGCGTTGAAGACGAAGATCCCTCTGGTCGACCATCAACCGCAACCGACGAAGCTCACGTCCAAAAAACGTATTGGTGCTTGCAAACCGTCAATTTACAATTAGAGACATTACTGAGGATGTTGGAATTTCAAAGGATCGGTCAATCCCATTTCGGGCCTCAAACGAGTCAAATCTCGATTAGTGCGGAAAACACTGAATGTGCCAGCTCACACTGCATTGATTTTCGTGTTTTTTCGCCAAAAATGAAACCCATATCGTTCCAAACCACCGTATTCACATCGTGCGAATACTGGTTATTCCCTAAACTCAAAAGACCACACCGGGTACACCGTTTTTGAGTCGATTGAAGAGATTCAACGTGAATCACCGCGCGCATTGATGGACTTTTAGCATGCATTGAGGATTGCAAAAAAAGTTGGCATAAGTGCGTTGTGTCCGAGAGATTACTTTGAAGGCGATGAAATAAATTTGGAGGAATAAATAAATAGTTTTTGAAAAAAAGAAACATTGTTCTTACTTTTTGGGCAAAGTAGTATAGATATAAATATAAATATGTGTGTGTGTGAAATGCCCTTTGTTTAGCGAAATAGGACTAATTGTAGATTTGAACTTATCATGTGGTACTAGTCAGAAAAGTGATTTTATAAGAGATAGTTATGGCATCATAAGTACTTACTTGCATTCAATTCTCAAGGTATTTTCCTCGAAAGTCCGATTTTTTTTTCATAGGTTGGGGCTCCAAGTCGATCAAGTTCCGTATGTAAAGGCACCAAACACATTTGGGTATCGATAAAAGAGCTCTATCATACAAACAAGCTCTATGCTTTTTGTATACTGAAAAAGCATTTCCAAAATATAATTAAAATTTTCTGGGATTAGAAAACATATTTTAATAAATTTTTATTGAATCATTAAACGATTACAACGAAATATGAATCGTTATTTCTTGCAATATATTATAATTTTTCTTAAACTAATTTAAAAAAAATGTTATTTGTATTTATTCAATTCCTTCTATTAGCTCACACTCTCCCTGTCTATATATCTTCAAATTTTCAATCGTTAATAAAATACTTTTTTATTCCTCCACTCAAGTTCAAGTACATTTTTAACTTGTAGTGGAGGACATGATTGTAATACTGTTTTTTCAAATATTAATTCATTAATTAAATTTAATTAATTAATTTTAGTTTCTTTAATATTTAAGTTGCATATATCTACCAATAACAAGATGGCGCCAGATAAACTTAAAAAATGAATGAAAATTATTTATGAAGAACTTTCTGCAATATAGTGAAAAAAAAAAGTAGGAATTGACTTTTTTTTTATATTACTTGTTTTTTTTTAATGCAAAATGCACGCTAAGGAATAAGGAAATGTAGCTTTACTCATAATTAGTACATGTAGCAATTATTAAATTCCATTTAATATGAGAAAAAAGTAGGGGTTTTTTCCATTCAAAACCATCTTATTCAATTGTTCTTTTAAAACAAATAAGGGGCATGTTTTGAATGACAGGCTTCCAATAAATAGACAAAAGAAATATATTTATCTGATTAAATTATAAAAAAAATATATAAATGCAATCAAATCTGCCAAACAATCGTCTAAATTTTAAGATTATATTGGAGGACATAAAAATTAAAATAACATTATTTAATGATTTTTTTAATTTATATAATGTTATATACGGACCTGAACGGCCGAGTGTCTAACGCTCTGGCACTCGGTACCACAGATTTCGGGTTCAAGTACTGGTAGTGCCATGGATGTTTGTAGTGGCTCGGAATCCCCTTTAAACCGTAGGTCTCGGTCTAACATGATCGTAGAGCGTTGCAGGGGTATTGTTACTCCGCGTCCGTAGTTTATGTTCAAGCTATACGTATCTCCTGGGTAGTGCTAAGTGAGTAACGTCGGCGCAACTCTTGCCTTAAGGCATCAAAGACAATTGTCTAAGAGCTTGCCAGCTGCATTAGAATAAAAAAATAGATAAATAAATAATGTTATATACAAAATCCGAAATTAATGTTATATGCATGAAATAATTATTTCTTAAAATACAGTAGAACCTCTTTAAGTCGAGCCTCGATAAGTCGAAAACCTCCACAACTCGAAAAAAAAATTGTTGTTCTCTTCCCTTCAAGCCTCAAAACCTCCATTACTCGAAATTTCAACTCTCTCTAAGTCGAAATAATTAATCAATCCCCACAAGCCATTTTGGTATATATTTTCCCTCCGTAACAAAAAAAAATTGGATCTCTGTATCTCGAGCATTAGCAATGTTTGATTTTACAATCTTTTTTACAACCTTTACAACTCGTTCATTTGAAACTAATTACCTCTATAACTCGAAGAAAAATAATTTACCGACTTTAAGGATTTGCCGGCAATGTACGTCATTGTTTCTTAGAAAACAATGTATGATTATACAGTAAATAAATAGAATAATCAATTCTATGAAATAGCAACTCGGAAGAAACAGAATTTTCTGCTCTTTATAGCTTAGATAATGCTGTAGATAGAGAACGATCGAATTGTCTGAAGCAAAATAATAATAACAATAATAAATAATAATAACTGACTTTTTTTAATTTATAATATTTTTAATTTTAAGGTTGTTTCGGAATTATTTTGATTTTTTATTGTAGTACATAATATAACTTTTAAGTTGCAAATAAACATGTTTATTACCTCTGTAACTTGAATTTTAATTTATTTTATCTTTCTAATTCAAAATAAGTTAGAACGAATCTAAACCTCTACAAATCGAACATTTCCTTACAAAATCCGAGTAATTCGAAATCCTCCATAAGTCGAAAACTCTATAACTCGAATTATTTGGCGTCTCCTTTGAAGTTCGACTTACACAGTTTCTACTGTACTTAAAACAATCATTAGTATTAAAAAGCAATGGTGAAAATGCTGAACTCTGAATTGAATCCTTTATTTCAATTACTTTATTTATTTTCTGTAAAGTCTTTTTTTTAATACGCTTTTATTAGTTTCACCTGTATGTTTGTTTGTTTGTAACTGACTCTTTGGGCTCAATTTTTGCCCTACTTTCAGCGATCAGATTTAATTTAAACGTTGTAGACTTATCAAGGACCGACCGCAATAAAATATTTTGATAAGTTTGTTATCTCATCATGATTAGGATCGCCAGGATGAGTGATTTTTATTTTAACTTATGAAGAGCAATTTAACCCATGTAGAATGAAAGTACGTAAAATATACAACCCTACGTGGGACAGTGGCGCAACGGATAACGCGTCTGACTACGGATCAGGAAATTCCCTGTTCGAATCCTGTCTGGCTCGACATATTCGCATTTAGCCTTTTGTTTTACTCACAATTAAATTATTGTAAGAACTATAGTTCCAGTCCTCCGTACCGGGACCACATTTAAATATTATGGTTTTAAAACAAGCTTTTAGAGTTAATCAAACTAAAAGTAAAAAACAATTGTTAACATAAGAATAAAATTACTGACGAGAAAATGAATGTCCCTGTTCTAAAAGCGTGGGGTGCTCGATATCAATCGTTATAATTTTTCGCTAGTTTCATTCCGAAATGCAAAGTTAGTTTAAAAATGTCATACAAAGCACCCCACGCTTTTAGAACAGTGACATTAATTTTCTCGCCAGTAATTTTATTCTTATGTCAACAATTATTTTTTACTTTTTAGTTTGATTAACTCTAAAAAGCGTGTTTTTTAGTGTTTTAAAACTATAATGTATTTTTTTTATTATTTTTTTTTTTATATAGCCACCAAAAAAAAATATGTGATAGTCTTTTTAATTTTCATAACTATCATTAAATTCTAGAAACCCTTATCCCTGGAAATGTACTAATGGTAATATCCGTTTCAAACGGATATATTTTTATAGTTTTTGACAGGCATAATTTTCAATCATTGCTTAGTCTTAAATTTCTAAGTCAAGCATCATGTGTTTCTTACTCATTACAATTACGTTTCTGTTTGAAATACTGCAGCAATTTAAGAATCGCATCGAACTTTGGAGCTTTTTGTACAATAATTAAATCTAGAGTTGTATTTGAATTGTCTAAGAGTTATCAAATTGTAAATGCAGTGACATTTTCATTGTTATAGGCAAAGTGAATTGTGATACAATATATATCAAATTAAAAAAAAATTATAGTTAAAAAAAACTAATGAATAATTTAAGCACTGAATTAAGATTTTTTTTGTTCTAATGCAGCTGGCAAACACTTAGACAATTGCACACTTAGACAAGCGCTGCACAGACGTTACTCATTTAGCACTACCCAGGAGGTGCGTGCAGCTTGAAGATAAGCTACGGACACGGAGTAGCAATACCTCTGCAACGCTCTACGATCATGTTAGACCGAGACCTATGGTTAATTATGGATTCGAACCACTACAGACATCCATGGCACCGCCGGGATTCGAACCCTGTGGTATCGACCGCCAGAGCGCTAGCCACTCGGCCATTCAGGCCCCCCAAATGAAGTTATTAATAAAAATTTGTTGTTGTTGTTTCTTATCCCACTTGGCTGGCCAAGCCCACGAGCCCATACGTACTCATGATTGAAGGGAAAGGAAGAAGCTTCTGTTGTGATGGAGCACCCGTAGGTAGAAGTCTGACTTTGGCTCCGTGACGCTCTTATAGGAGACCGGGACCTACGGCTTAAAGTGGATTCCCAACCACTACAAACATCCATGGATGTTTGTAGTGGTTCGTAGTGGTTTGTAGTGGTGTTTGTAGTGGTATGTTTGTAGTGGTAAAATATGTTATTTAAAAATATTAAACCGCCGAGATTCGAACCCGGAACCTGTGGCACCGAGCGCTAGACATTCGGCCATTCAGGTCCCAAATTTGTGAATGCCAACGGCACGCGGTGTTCCCAGGCGATCACCCACCCAAGTACTGACCGCGCCCAATGAAGCTTGATTTCGGTGATCTAACGACAACCAGTATATTCAGCATGGTATAACCGTTGGCCATTAATAAAAATAAAATATGTTATTTAAAAATATTAAACATAAAATAATTGCACTCATTTTCCTATCAATTGTGAATGAATGTTTATCGACCATGATATCATAATTATCTTATTAATATAATCGATTTATCGTGTTCTCATGGTATGCTAACATATTCAGCTGCTTCGAGATCTGTGTTTATGAATGAATTGTGAATGAATGTTTATCGACCATGATATCATAATTATATTATTAATGTAATCAATTTATCGTGTTCTCATGGTATGCTAACATATTCAGTTGCTTCGAGATCTGTGTTTATGAATGAATTGTGAATGAATGTTTATCGTCCATGATATCATAATTATCTTATTAATATAATCAATTTATCGTGTTCTCATGGTATGCTAACATATTCAGCTGCTTCGAGATCTTTGGGTGGAATCAGCAAGTTTTATCCAATTACCCCAAACAAAAATTTCAGTTCCTGGTTTGGTTACAAGGGTGGCTAAGAAATATGGTACTTACGTATTAACGATACCTTGGCGACAGTTGCGGCCAATAAAAGAGCACACGCGCCAATCGCAGCTACAGATTTGGTGGTTTTAAGTGGCGCCAATCTAATATATAAAAAATTTTTGTTCCAAATAATAAAAAATATATAAAACACTTCATTTAAAATCAAAATGCTTTCAAAAAATTTTTGTTCCAAATAATAAAATATATAAAACACTTCATTTAAAATCAAAACGCTTTCAAAATTCAAAACACTTTCATCAATTTCTACAATGCAATCTGGTCCACCTACCTTTTTTTTTGGTTTATTCTCCATATCCAAGACACATAATTCACGCATGTAATTGTTCCAATCTATAACAGTTTTATCCGATAAATCAAGTTGCTTTTCACAAATTTAATCGACGTAACTCCTCGCACCAGCAGTATATGAATCTCAAAGCTGTACAAAATGGAATTCTGCTTCCCTCAAACCAGTTTTCTAAGTCCCACACGATAAGCACACTGACTGAAATTGCATTTCCAAAACTTACGTTCACCAAAAATAAAGTTTCATGTCATGGGAATTGGGACAATTTCGTTGTTTTGGTAAAAATATTTGGCCCTGAAAAATAAAATTGCATCTTGTTCTGTTTCTGGCTAATCCCAAATACGCATTTTTAGCACTACAAAATGGTGTCAAAACTCTCAAATCTGCAGCTGTTAGATTGGCGCCACATAAAAACTGCCAAATCTGTAGCTTTTAGATTTTTCGACACTTAAAAACCGCCAAGTCTGTCGCCAAGGTATCGTTAATACGTAAGTACCAGAAATATATTCACCTGATGAATCTAAAAAAAAAAGAGTCCAGCTAATTCCTGACATAAGAACTAACAAGTAATATAAAAAAAAAAAATTTAAGTCGGTTCCTACTTTTTTTCGCTATATTGCAGAAAATCCTTTATATATAATTTTCATTCATTTTTTAAGTTTATCTGGCGCCATCTATTGGTAGATATATGCAACATAAATCTAAAAAAACTAAAATTAATTAATTAAATTTAATTAATGAATTTATATTTGAAAAACGGTATTAACATCAAGTGTCATCTACTACAAGTTCAAAAAAAAATGTATTTGAACTTGAGTGGATGAATAAAAAGTATTTTATGAACGATTGAAAATTTGAACAAGATATATATAGGGAGAGTGTGAGCTAATAGAAGGAACCGAAAAAATCAAAGAATGCAAGATTAAATTCAAATTCATTTTCGGATAGATTCAGATGTAGCATGTGGGGATTTACTTTTATATTTATTCTATAGAAGTTTTTCTGGTCATTTTTTTTAATTATTACGTTTTATTTCTTATTTACACAATATTAAATCAGCCTTAATATTATTTTTTTCAAGGAATCCACTGGAGATCAAAAGTCATTGATACTCCTTTGGTATAATTAATCTGAAATGTAAATTAAAAAAATGTCTTTACCTGAAAAATTTCAGAACCATAGTAGATTTCGCAAATTTGCAATTCTAATTGTACAGAGAAATTTTTAATGTTAAAGAATTGTTAATAAATCTAATGAAATTTTTATATAATTTTTGTGAACAATAGATTTATAATTTAAAAAAAATAATATTAAAATGCTGTTAATCCAATAGACAACCCCTAAAAAATTGCCTTCAGCAGAAAATGTTAGAGTAAATTATCCAGACTTTGTTTGTAACAGATGGGTTGAAAAGTTCGTAGGCTGACGCATAGATGGCAATACTAGTATTAAATCCATATGATTTTTAGTTAGATCTAACCTTCAAAAGACACGTGTATAAATTAGACAGCTATTGCACTATTAGTATGTGAGTTATAGCATTTTTAGTAAAGCACCTTTTGTTAGTTTGAAAAATGGATAAAAAGGAATTTCGTGTGTGTTAATAAAGCATTGCTTTTTGGCGAAAAAAATGCTATTGAAGCCAAGGCTTGGCTTGATAAACATTATTCGATTTTGCACCAGGAAAATCAGCCGTGAGAAGTGGTTTGCTAAATTTAAATGAGGCGAAATGAGCACCGAGGACCATGCACGCAGTGGCAGCCCCAAAGAGGCTGTTACCGACGGAAACATCAAAAAGTCCACAAAATAATTCCTGATAACTGTAAAGTGAAGTTGATTGAGATAGCTGAGACCCTAAAGATATCAAAGGAACGTGTTGGACATATCGTGAATGAATATTTGGATATGCGAAAGCTCTTTGTTCAAAGTGGGTGCCGCGCAAGCTCACAATCGACCAAAAACAACAACGAATTGATGATTCTAAACAGTGTTTGGAGCTGTTCAATCTTAATAAATCCGAATTTTTGCATCCATATGTGACAATGGATGAAACATGGCTCCATCATTTCACACGGAGACCAATCGACAGTCAGCCGAGTGGACTGTACGTGATGAACACTAAAAATGCTATAACTTCACTAAAAATGCTATAACTCTCATACTAATAGTGCAACAACTTTCAAATTTATACGCGTGTCTTTTGTAGGTTAGGGCCTAACTAAAAATCATATGGATTTAATACTAGTAGCGCCATCTATGTGTCAGCCTACGGACTTTTCAGAACTAACCCGCCTGTTATATATCGTAAAGAATTAAGAAACATAACTTAAATTAATGAGATATTTAATTGCTTATTGTTATAAAATAAGAATTCTTATTGAACGCATAGAAAACTCACATGCATTCAACGCTGTGCCTTCAGTGCATGTGGTGTTATAGAAGTTCAATGCATCTTGTACAATAGGATCGAATTCATCATCACATACCACACGAAGACATTCTTCCAACGTACTCCCCCTAAAAAGAAACATGGTATGAATTTTTAATAAAAAAACTCGAAACAATTGTTTTTGAATATCTGTTTTTTTAAGACATTGATTTAATGAAGCGGGGCATTCAAGTTAAAAATAATATTGTTAAGAAAATATTTTGGGTATCTGACATATGGACATTAGGAGTTTTAAACGCCTAAATGCCTTAAATTACATTCAAGGGATATTTCAAGGGATATTTCATATATATATATATATATATATATATATATATATATATATATATATATATACATATACAGACATATAACTTAAATGAATACTCGAAAACAGAATTGTAAAAAAAAAATCATTTTGGGTCTTGTTTTACAGTTAATTCTCAAAACAGCAACTTATAACATTGAAAACCAACATAGATTTTCAAAATGTTCACTTCTCTAATTAACCGACATGTTCAGCAGCTTTGAGATCAACTGAAGAATGTGGAATCAACAGAAGTATTTTGCATAGTGTTATCCGTGTACTCTACAGAAAAATGTCCAAATACCATAAATTTGATTATCATGGTAGCTAAGAAACACATCCATAAACATAGATCAATCTTCTTCTTCGCCTATCCCCCAAAGTCCAGCGGGGCTAGACTAGGTCCACGAATCCAAATACCCGAAGAAAGTCCAAGACCATCAACGGACTCTCAAGGAGATCCTGACATCTGAGCCCCAGGCAGTCCAAGATGTGAGATGGGGAAGCCTGCTCAGAGGAGCACTTGGTGCAAGTGTCGAAAGCTTTCAAACCATCTGAGAAAGTCATAGTTCTGAGGTGTCCACTGAGCAAAACGGGTGATTGCAGTTTATCCCTGCCTGTCACAATTAAGTGCCAAAGTACCGCCAGGTCGATGGCCCTGATACCACTGGTGCACTGGGGGAGTAGACCAAATTGTTTTTCCAATTAACCTAGCTTATGAATAAATCTCTGTGTAGTAAGGGGCTCAAGTAGAACCAATACCTCACTAACACCCGCTTTGGCCAAATAGATCAATCTAAAAAAGTAATAAGATAATACCAGACATCAGAGCTGTACAGAGAATATGAGTGACGAAATCAATTCTTTTCGTATAGATTCAGATTTAGCACGTGATGTGCAGCATATGAGCGTTGTTTTACATATCACTTGGTCATATGTAATTTTATCATTGAAGTCATTCTTAAACTTTATCAGTTAGATTAACTTGATCACTTTGATCATACTACTGTGTCCAAAAATAAGACCAATTTTCAATTTAAAATTCCCGGGACTAACGGAATTTCATTTTTTTTTTTTTTTTTTTTTTTTTAGGTTGTTGACACTGTCCTAGATATCTGTGTGAAAGGTGACGTCAAAATATTCATTAGTGTTTGAGTTACACTTGGCTTTGTGAGACGCTAAAACTGATTCCGGCGATTTTTGAAATGTCTGAATTAATTGAGCAAAGAACTTGCATTAAATTTTGTTTGCGGAAACGTATATAATGTTGCAGAAGGCATTCGGTGAGCTTTCTTATATCGCGAAGAAATGTTTAGAAGTGGTTATAAGCAGTTCAAAGAAGGCAGAGAACACGTTAAAGACGAAGAGCCTTCTGGTCGACCATCAACCCTCAACCAACGAAGCTCACGTCCAAAAATTAAAGATCGTAACCGTCGATTTACAATTAGAGACCTTGCTGAGGATGTTGGAATTTCAAAAGGATCGGTCAATTCCATTTTGGGACTCGAACGCGTCAAATCTCGATTGGTACGGAAAACACTGAATCCGCCAGCTCACGCTGCATTGATTCTTCGTGACTTTTCGCTAAAAATGGAAACCCATATCGTTCCACAACCACCGTATTCACACCGTGCGACTTCTGGCTATTCACTAAGCTCAAAAGACCACACCGGGGACACCGTTTTGAGTCGATTGAAGAGATTCAACGTGAATCGCCTAGTGATTTGAAGGCCATCCCTGATGATGACTTTTTAGCATGCATTGAGGAGTGGAAAAAAAAAAGTTGGCATAAGTGCATTATGTCAGGAGGGTATTACTTTGAAGTCGATGAAATAAATTTGGAAGAATAAATAAAGATTTTTGAAAAAAAAAAAAAATTGGTCTTACTTTTTGGGCATAGTAGTACTTATATTATTAGCATGCAATGTAAATAATTTATGTACTACTATGCAATGTAAAAATGATTTAAAAAAGTTACAACTACAAGATTACAATACTTTTATGGGGACAAGAAAATGTAGGTATAAAAATTCTCTCTTTCAAGTGTGTATTTGGAATGAAACAAAAGGAAATAACTTACAAACAAACAAAATCCACCTTCTTTCTGAAAAAAAATAACACATTGCGTCCATGCTTGATACATGCACAATGTATCGCATGATACAATCTTCAAAATCGCTGAAACAAAAAAATAAATTATATTATTATTAAATAAAATAAACTTTATTATCAATAAATGAAACAATTTGTACATGTGTCCAAAACTTAAACAATGACTGTTTTTTTGTCATCGTGACACTGCAAGAAATCACCTAGAAAACATGAAATTCAGAATACAGAGACAGTATTTTGTACTTAAAAAATGAAACAGCATGGTAATGTAAAAATGAATAGAACGCATGCAGTATGGACAAATAGGGGAAAATAGATTTACCAGAATAATGTAGTTGGTGAAATACTTATGAACAAGAGGTTGAACAAAAAACATAAATCTCTTAGTAAAGGATATGAAGTATTTTATCTGGAATGATTATTAGCCCCAATCTCTATACACTCAACACCAATCTATCCAACAGTTGTTGAGGTGAGAATGTTCATTCTTCAATAAGCCTATATTTCAGTTGTTGGCTATTCTCCGGCGAATATGATCATCCCCGAAAGTTTTCCTAGTATGTTAATCAAGCGCTAATTTAAATCAAAAGAATATGCTGTGGAATACATCCTAGCGTTATATTCACTCTCTTAAGAAGCTCCGTAACGGAACAATTGATGTGGCCATCTATAATAACGTAATCCGCGCCAATGGTACTGACTCAGGTGGAAAAAGTTTGCTGTCAGTAGCGATGTTCGGAACAACAACTTTGAAAAAATTTTGAGCTCAGTTCATACTTTTATCATAAGATCTTCCCAGAATAACAAGCTAGTATGATCATAATAATACATTTACATACATTTACATTGATGATAGTGGGAAAATATTATACTCTGATTTGTATATATATATATATATATATATATATACATATTACTGACTTATATACTATATATATATATATATATATATATATACATACACAGTCCAGTCACATTAACGTGACCACCTGCCAAAAGCTAGAATATACACTCTTGTATATTCTTGCTTTAAGTGGAATGTGGTATTAAGGGGAATTCTTTACATACACTCCACTACAATGTGCTGCCACCTGCCTTTTTGTGATTGGTTATTTCGTTGACGTCGAAAGCAGGGGTGGTCACATTAATGTGACTGGACAGTGTATATATCAACTAGATTTGCAAATTGCTTGACACTTAAACGATTCGTATATTTATAGAGTATGTGACACCAGTGGTAAAATGTCAGTCTTTGTGTTTATTACACCAGTATAAAAGTCTAAGCCAATGGGAAGCAGTGTTCCACTCTGCGAATGAATAGGCCACATTTATAACGACACCTGACCACATTAAAGGATGGTACATGTCATACATAACTCTCTACTGTACAATGCTGCCTGCTGATTGATGTCGAAATTTTTTTCTCCTGCTCAAAGATAAAACGATCATCCATTCGAGTTGTTTTTCTTAGTCGATCCCGATCAACATTTCTACAACTACTAGTATATCTGCGGTTTGGAAGGCTTTTCCAACTGGAGAAATGAGTTCCCACTCTACGCCTTTCTTCAAGCTTTTAAGTCCTTCTATCACGTGTGAAGTCATTCAGATGGTTTCTTACAATTCCTTCTATTAGCTCACACTCTCCCTATATATATCTTGTTCAAATTTCCAATCGTTCATAAAATACTTTTTATTCATCCACTCAAGTTCAAATAGATGTTTTTGAACTTGTAGTGGATGACACTTGATATTAATACAGTTTTTTTCAAATATTAATTCATTAATTTAATTTTTGATTAATTAATTTTAGTTGTTTTTAGATTTAAGTTGCATATTTCGACCAATAGATGGCGCCAGATAAACTTGCAAAAATGAATGAAAATTATTTATAAAGGACTTTCTGTAATATAGTAGAATTGACTTTAAACAATTTTTTTTATATTACTTATTTTCTAATCATATTGCAGGTAACGACATTTAAACTTGCAGAGAAGGTCTTCAAAAGGGTCTTTCGTTATTCTTTTTATTATAATCCTATATTACGCACAGTGATGCATCTATTTCACGTGCAATCGCGTCACCTGTGAAGTCTTGTTCTGATCCGAATTTGGTACTCAATGTACAAATCATAACAAGACCTTTTATTGAATTTTATGGTTGTCTTCTTAAAAACTTAATCGTTGTTTTAAATATGCAGGGTAACATATATATAAAACACGAAATTTGTATAATTTTCTTTTTCAATTCTTAAATTATAAAAATTACATCGTTAAGGGGGATCTAATGTTTTCCTCTGAATTTTATAATTTTTTTTTATCATGTGCATATTTAGAAATCATGAAAGAATTCTTATTAGTTACTTTTTAATTAAGTATGAACTAATTTTTTAATGTAATATTACATTGCGTTACATTTACATTGTTTAATAAGGAACTAAACTTTCTGAAGGTGCTGTAAGAATCCTTGTTATATATATATATATTTGAAACAAACCTTCAAATTTGTAGCGATACTTTTTGTATGCCTTGTACTTCGGTGCATACAAATATGGCTAAAAACTCTTTTTTTCAACATTTATTAATACTTTATTGGCCATTCAACTTTAGCAAGGAATTATTAACATAAAAAGGAATTATTAACAAGAAAATGAATTATTAACAACTAATTAACAAATAGTAACAAATATTCGTAATATTATACACTCATGTCCATAAATTAAGGATAATGAAGTTTAGGCAAAGAAAGAGACAGAAGCAAAAACAAATTTGACTTATTTGTAAAAGTCTATTTATTAAACAAAAGGTAAAGAGCAAAAAAGATGCTATATGTTTGACATAATTAATAAAAATTGCAATTTTTACTCCCTGGAGCAAATTTCAAAAAGAACCTATTTACAATAAAACAGTATAACATGGTTAGTATGATGGTTAATATGGAGTATGTCTCCCGGACGATGCAATACAGGCCTTACAACGCCTAGGCATGCTGAGTATCAAATTATCAATCTGATCTTGGGGAATATTACACCACTCATCAAGCAATGCCCTCCGAAGTTCCGGTTGACAGGTGGGGGGGTTGACGGGCTGCAATTCGTCGGCCAAGCATATCCCACACATGCTCTATTGGATTCAAGTACGGTGAGTATGCTGGCCAATCCATACGGATGATATCCTCAATTGAAGGCATTCGTCTACAATGTTTGCACGGTGAGGACGGGCGTTGTCATCCATAAACAGAAATTCAGCACCCATGGCGGCCCGAAACAAACGTACACGTTGTTCCAGAATGACATCCCGATAGATGTGGCCTTCATCGTTACACTCTGAACCTGCAGGTCAGTTCTGGAACCAAGAATAATTCCTCCCCAAACTAGCCATCCTGCACCACCGTAACGGTGTCGTTCAATGGTGTTCTCTTGGAGGTAACGGGTACCTGGCGCTCACCATATGAAATTCCGGCGAGAATCAGACTGCAAACTAAACCTGGACTCGTAGGAAAACATCACACAAGACCACTGCTGCGGTGTCCACAATGCATGCTCTCTACTCCAGGTTAATCGCAGGCGACAGTGAGTTGCGGTAAGAGGAACACATCCGACAGGCCTACGAGCATATAGACCAATGTGCCCTAAGCGTCTGTACACGGTCTGCCTTGAAACTGTCGTACCGGTAGCTGAAGAGAGCTGACGAGACAGGTCTGATGCTGCTCCGTCTGTTTCTTTTGGCAGTAACTGCTAAATACCGGTCCTCATTCGGCGTTGTAACTCGGGGCGACCTGTGCTGTAACATCTACTCACATTACCATCATCTTGGAATCGTTGCCAAAGCCTGGAGATGTCACTCTGGGCGATTCCAAGTTCCTCGTATACTTACAGCTGCGTACGTCGACATTCCAGTCGTCCGATAATTTTACCACGTAAAAATCATTCAAATGCTTCCCTTTGTGCCATAACTATGCGGTTATTGCACTGAAAGGCTTTAAAGCGCTTGTGAACAATTTTTACTTCTTTGCCACCATTCTTATATACCCCTCTCTTACACTCTCGTCATTGTGACGTACTATCCGCGTCATCTGGTGGTTTCCTGTAATATGCATATTCTTCTTCAAGATGTGTGTGATAATTCTACAGGTGAAATTTTTATTTTAGAGTTCAATTTCTGTGTGATTCTGAATTATCCTTAATTTATGGACATGAGTGTATATTAGTATATTAAATATTAGTAGAATTATTAACAAATATTTTATTTCATGATAATTTTTTTTGTTACTGCATGGTAATGAAAGTAAATTAAAGGCCACAGCTATCCAGCTCGCAAGAATATATTTTAAATATCATAAAATGAATTCAAAGTAATTCATTATGTTTAAACGTTTAATGATAAATATACATTGATACATTTGATTGAAAGGCAATTAAGTAATTATACCATACGTTATAAGTTGTAGGATGTTTCTTGGGTAATACTAAATTTCTTCCAATGCCAACAATAATATGGTTGTTCTTCTTGAATGCAATTTTTATATCACAGAAAACGATTTGTTAAAAAGCAATATTATATGTAATATAACTACATATATATGTTACTGTGTCCAAAAAGTAAGACCAAATTTCAATTTAAAATTACTGGGGCTTATGAAATTTCAATATTTTTTTTTTTTTTAGGTTACTGGCACTGTTCTTGACATCTGTCTGAAATTTGATGTCAAAATATTCACCAGTGTTTGAGTTACGCTGGCCTTTGTGAGACGCTAAAACTGATTCCGGCGATTTCTGAAATGTCTGAATTAATTGAGCGAAGTTCTTGCATTCGCATTCAATTTTGTTTGTGGAAATGTATAGAATGTTGCAGAAGGCATTCGGTGAGCATTTCTATATAGGAAAGAAATGTTCAGAAGTGGTATGAACAGTTCAAAGGCAGAGAACGCGTCGAAGAGCCCTCTGGTCGACCATCATCCTCAACCGACGAAGCTAACGTGTAAAAATTATAGATTTGGTGCTTGCAAACCGTCGATTTACAATTACAGACCTTACTGATGATGTTGGGATTTCAAAGGATCGGTCAATTCCAATTTTGGGTCTCAAACGCGTCATATCTCGATTGATACCGAAAATACTGAATGCGCCAGTTCACGGTGCATTGATTCTTAGTGACTTTTTCGCCAAAAATGAAGCCCATATCGTTCCACAACCTTATTCGCACCGTGCGACTTCTGGCTATTCCGTAAACTCAGAAGACCACTCCGGGGACACCGCTTTGAGTCGATTGAAGAGATTCAACGTGAATCGGTACGCGCTTTGAAAGCCATCCCTGCTGATGACTGTTTAGCATGCATTGAGGATTGGAAAAAAAGTTGACATAAGTGCATTGTATCCGGAAGGGATTACTTTAAAGGTGATGAAATAAATTTGGAAGAATAAATAAATAGTTTCTGAAAAAAAAAAAATAATAATTGGTCTTACTTTTTGGGCACAGTGATAGTGATGTTTGAGGATTTTTACATTTGATTAGGGTTCTTTATAATATAGGTAAAAGATTTTTGTTTTACCATCAAAACTCAAAAATTAAAATATGATGGTAAAATTCTACTTTCTTTATCCAAAGTTGCTTATAGTAAGAATGAAAAATCTTAATAGCGGATAAAATACAAGTACTTGGTGAAACAATATTCTTACAAATTATCATGCGTGTCTTGTTACTATTTTTCACAAGATACACTATTGTAAATATTAAAAGAGGGTATAAAAACATACCTTTTTTCCGCAGAAGGTATTTTCTTGGTGGCTTTTTTAAACTTTTCAAATAAATTAGTTCTTTATATAAAAATCAACTAGTTATGATAGTACATTAGCCTACAAAACAATGAGTTCACTACATTCATCACAATCTAGTAACGTCGATCAATATATTCTAACTAGAAATACCAAAAAATGTAGAGCGTCAGTTTTAAATCTGACCTATTCAAATTCATTTTTTTTTTTTTTCGATTTGGTTTTATATGGATGGTTCATTTAACATGTCAAATGTGCTATATAAGATTTAAAAAAATGTGTTTAACGTTACAAAATTGTTTAGAAAAATAAAAATAATATATAAAAAATATAAAATTTGTACTTACCGGAAAAATAATGACAAAAATTATCTTCATTCTAATTTTGCTTCACCTTCACTACTACACGAATTGATTTCTGAAAAAATCTCGCTATTAGAACCGACGATTTGTAGATGAGCTATAAAACAACGTGACGCATGGAAAGGAAAAAAAATGTTCTTCCGGTAACATTTACTTTGCCGTAAATGAGCATTCGAATATTGAAACTGTTTTAAAAATAAATTTCATGTTGTTCGTTTTTTATAATTTTCAGGTGTTTTTTGCTTCAAACTGATACATAAAATATAATATTAATTATAATATTCAAATCTTGTGCCACAGCAAAATATGACTATAAGACAGATTACTAATGCTAATTGGTACATGAGGAATTTAGATATTCAAAAATCATTCTCTTTATTATCTCGTAAAGAATATTGGGAAAAAATCGCACTGAACTTCTTCAATAATCTACCAGAATCTGGCCATAAACCTATCCATGAAATCAATCTTATGAACCACATTTAAATATTAAAAGACCTAGGAAAAATTATCCTCTAATCTCCCAATCATGTTCTCTTTTCAATTTTTTATCTCGCAATTATATTCAAATATGAGCCTGAATGGCTAGCGCTCGGTACCACAGGTTTCGGGTTCGAGTCCGGGCGATGCCATGGATGTTTGTAGTGGTTCGGAATCCACTTAAAACCGTAGGTCCCGGTCTAATGTGATCGTAGAGAGTTACGGGAGCATTGTTACTCCGCGTCCGTGGCTTATCTTCAAGTTACACACGCGTAATGCAAAGCGAGTAACGTCTGTGCAGCGCTTGCCTTAAGGCATCCAAGACGTCTAAGTGTTTGCCAGCTGCATTAGAAATATATATATATATATTCAAATATTTGTTAATTCCTTTTTAATGACTGGGCATTGCCAATGTTTTTAAGCTTGAAAGTTTGCCACCGCAGCAGATATAGCCCCGGACTGGGGTAGTGTGCTTCAATAACTTATCAGCATTAATTTATGTTGCTACACTTTTTACAGTTAATTAGCTTAATGAGTTTATTGAATTATAATTAAATGACATAATCAGAAATGAACACATTGAACAATTTAATAATTAGCATAAATTTCACCTCTTATTATAATCTGCACCCTGAGGGCCACGTGGCTAGCGCTCTGGCCTTTGATAATACAAGCTTCAGGTTCTAATCATGGCGGTGATATGGATGTTTGTTAATGGTTTAGAATCCACTTTAAAATGTAAGTCCTGGTCTAATTAGCCTTCGTGCGCACAATATGACCGTAGAGCGACAAACCAAACTAAACTTATTATAATCTATCAAACTAAATAAACTAAGAAAGACTAAAGGTTCGTATTTTCACCAATAAAATAAGACGCCATTGTTTGTTTGAATATAAAGTAAAAACTTTTAAAATTCCTTTATAACATTTATTAAGTAATTTAATAAACATAATCAAATATTTCAAAGAAAAGCATTTAATACTACTGTTTTATTTTGCTTCCTATATTTCAATTTTTTTTTTCTTCTTTTGTAACTTTAAATTTGCAATTACTATAATAAAAGTGGCAAAAAAAGCGGCTCATATAATCAATCTACAGAGTCATAGAATCCGTAACGATTCGCACCAATTAACGTGCTTTCATGTGCATATGACGCTCAAATGTAATTCTATTTTTTATTTCAATTCCTTCTATTAGCTCACACTCTCCCTATATATATCTTGTTCAAATTTTTAATCTTTAATAAAATACTTTTTATTCATCCACTCCAGTTCAAATACATTTTTTGTTTGAACTTGAAGTGGATGACACTGGATGTTAATACAGTTTTCTACAAATAGTAATTCATTCATTAAATTTAATTAATTAATTTTTAGGTTTTTTAGATTTAAGTTGCATTTATCTACCAATAGATGACGCTAGATGTAAGAGGAAAATTTCAACTTTATTTATAAAGGACTTTCTGCAAGATAAGGGGGAAAAAAGTAGAATTGACTTTTTTTTTTTTTTTATATTACTTGTTTTTGTCTTATAATTTCTATTTATAAGTAAATTAGAATAACATCTTTTAACTTTTAAAGACATTTATGATATTAGTATACTAACACATGAAAAATAAAATATACATTAAGAGTTGACATAATCGGAAATAAAATCGAAAATGACAGAACCACAATAAAAACAAAACCGGAATATTCCAAAGTAGTACACGCAATTAAATATCGCTAAACGCAACACACAGAAGATTTATTCAAAATCTTTGAATTCGAATCTATTCAAATCTAAATGGAACAAATTTTAATATTCCTCTGATGATTTATTCTAGATAGTGAATTTTAAAAGTATCACATTTGTTAGAAATTTTTATTTTTCAAAAGAAATTTGCCAGAGAAAGAGAAAACGTACGTTTCCTAACATCTATAATTCGCTAATGAAGAATGGATAGGGAAGTCATGAATGGCAGATAATCAATCACCGGCGCCATCTATTAGTTAGGGATTAAAATATTTTAACAGAGGATTTTACCAAATATTACCAAAATAAATAAATAACTAGATCACTTCCCCTTCGACTTAAAAATTTTTTACATATAATCCATAGGCATTAAATTACGATATTTTAGAAAATGCATTATCATTTTTTAGAATAGTATAGGATGCATTCAAGACTTAAATAAAAGGCACATAAATTTAAGACATAATAATTATGTACATAAATTTAATAATGTACAGTAGGACATTCTTAATAAGCTTAAATTTCATTACATAAAAATTCAAAAAAAAAAAAAAAAAAAAAATTCATTTAAATGGTAATAAAAAATAATAACACAAAAATGGCACCTACTTTCTTTTTAGTATAAAATCACTAACGAGTACTCATATACTGACAAACTATTAAATATATTTAAAATTAATTTATCATAAAAATATTTAAAAGACTTAAAAATTTTATATTTACATTTTTTATCTGAATAATAGTAATAAAATAAAAAAAGATCAAATATAATTATTGATATTAATACAAAAAATCTTTTAATAACATGTGCTTCCCTGCTGCTCACAAAATTTTTTTTCTTCCTTTTACAAGAAAACACATTCAATCTATGCTTTATTTATCAGAATAATACCATTTCTTTCAACTGTAATCATAAGTAATCTTTAAAATTAACATTTAAAATAAATAAACTACCAAAAGATGATTTGACATAAAATATGTTTTAAAAATTAAACTTTTCACTGCACTTCTTCAATCTTACATAAACAAGAATGAAAAAAAAAAAAAAAAAAAAATTGTAGAAAATATAAGAAAATGATTAGTATTCAAATTATTATGTATAACAAAAGCCCCAGAAATGTTCTGAAAAATGTCAAGAAAATTTTCAAAAAAGAATGATAAATAAATAGTAATCATCAAAAGTTTTTCTTTCTCTTTTTAAATCTAACAAATTGTAGTAGTTAAATGATTTATTATTAAACATAGCAATATTATATGATAATATTGAATTATAATAAAAGCATCCAGTAATCCAATAATCTTTTGCAGCTTCACTAAATTGAATTTTTTAAAATTATTTTTAGAAATAAATAGATAATTTTCATTCAAGCATGCATAAATAATACTTTTATTACTAAATTAAAATATTTCAAAAAATCTGCAATAATTACAGGATCATTCATTATTGCAGTTACATAAGGTTACAATTACTCAAAAATTAAAAAAAAAAAAAATTTTAACTTCTCATTTTTTCATTTATAATCTCAGACAAAAATACATTATTTAAAACATTTATAATAAACATTTCTATTTTCACCAAAATAAAATTTCTTTCAATTAATTCTATAAAATATGAGAATTTTGATGTATGTATGTATGCATATATATATATATATATATCCATATTTTATAAAACACAAATACATTTGTTTAAGTTGTGAAATTATTTCAACTCCAATAATAAAGGGAAAAGAAATGAAATTAAAATAAGAAAAAGATGTTTTTCAATGATTTTATACCTTCTAATATAATTAAAAAATGCATTTTAATATGTAGTATTACTACCCTCCATTGTCAGTAGATATTAAATATTGAAATTAAGTACATAAATACAAAATCAAAAAGTAATAAAAATATATTAAGTAGCAGCTTTTATATTATATTCTGCAAAAATAAAATAATTCTGAGCCTTTTAAAATACCAAAATTAAAAAACTTTTTCAATATTTTTTTGTGTGAAGAAGTATTAAATGAAATGCTATATACAATAAAAAAAACCCATTTCTTTGGATATAAAGATTATAATTTTAGGTATCTTCAAAATGGAAAATTTACGTTAAATGTTTTAAGAATAGATGTCAGCAAAAACAAAACAGCAGAAATTGTTTCTTAAACTTTTGAAAACAAACAATATAATGATAATGATTCATAAAGTATTTTTTTACTGCTTGATATACTCAAAAAAGAACGCCTTCAAAACTGGTAAGTAACTTAGGCAAATACTTTGTTCAACAAGATTAAAATAAAAAGAACATACTTTATTTGACTAGGAAACTTTAACATAAATTTAAGTTGTCAATATCTCCAAACAGAAAATAATATCATGCTTATCTAAAAGCATCAACTCAGCAATTTATTGCATTGGGCACAAAAAACTCAGAAATTCTTTTACCATAATTCTTATAAACATATATATCACTAAAAATAAAGGTTTAGATGTACTTCATTTTTATTTCATAAAATTACTACATTCTTAGAAATCTTTACCCATCAGATTTCAATTAAATTGATTTTTTAATTCTAAAAATTTGCATGTTGCAGGATATTGTTGCATTTTCATTAACACTCTTATATAAAAAATTAAAAATAATAATAAATGCACTTTGAAAAATATATATAAGTAAGCAAACATACAGAAAAACAAAATTTCTATAAACTCTGTTGAATGAAAAGTTTAATATGGAATAAAAATGAATAACAAAAAAAATAAATAAATTTGTTCTATATACATTTTCTATATCTATATAATTTCA